>JAQFYC010001318.1:0-36081 GCA_034694165.1 Tomocerus mixtus | reverse complement strand
TTGACCTTATATTTGGAATTGCACAATAATTGGAATTCAAAACCTGAACAAGTCAAGTGGGCAATGAAATCTGACTGACCAACTGAATCTCTGTCCATTTTGCGTCTATTGTCTGCCGCACACCGAAGAAGAGGAATAACTTTAAACTGGTGACTTGACTGGACTGGACAAGAAGCGGCGCCTTTGAGGATTTTATTTTGGGTCTTCCGAAAATTAAAAAGTAAGCTGGCAAGATCTATTTTTTGTTCCTTCCTTAGTTAGTTAATTATCTAACAATTAACCCATACACCATAATGATCTTTACTTCCTTCACCTTCCCGTTACCCAATTTCAAATTTCCAATCAGTTTTTTTGTCATTAATCAATTGCTATTTAATGTTTAAGCTCGTCAGCAAATGTCATAGTTTCGTTCTTCAAGAGATTCGAGATCACAGAGGGTAAGGTTTCGGAAAAAAGTTGAAAGTCCATTCAAAATTGAAAGTAGGTGAGTGCATTGATTGTGCAGTTCGCAGTTGTCAATAGAATACAAAATATGAAAGTGGTCTATTTTGGGTACTAGTTGTCAACTCTTACTGGCCGACATATTTCTGTTTATTTGTATATATTTCCTTATTTTTCAGCAGATTCGAGTTTTCTGGTAAATAGCTGACGCTGACGCTGACGCTGACACTGAATTCACATACATTGCAATGCAAGAGAAAGTGGTGAAGTGAAAGTGTGCAGCCCATTATAATAATTGCATAAATAATGGAATAGAACTTTTGATTTCAGCGACCTTGATCCGTTGATGCTTCCATCCAGCCGCATCCAGTGTAGACTGATATCTGTATTTCTGAGATTGATATTCCACAGGAATCGAAAACAAGTTTCTGAGAAACCTTCTGCCCTGGCTTCTCAATTCAATGAAAACTGATCAAAATAAGTATGTGAATAATATTGGTAAATTTTTTTAAAGATGCTAATACAAAGTCCCATTATTTATTTACTTTTCATGAATATATTTATGACATTGGTATTCCGTTACCTATTGCAGGTTCGGAATTCAATAATAAGGAGACTAGAAACGCCACATTGGCCACAGCCACAATTCATACTAGAAGTTTTTTCGATGTTTCTATAACGAAACGATAATGTAAATAGAAACTTTTTGTCGACTGTGTCAGCTTTGAAATTTGAAATATTTTTTGAAAAATTAACGATCGTGCGAAAGCCTTCACCGTCTCAACAAGACTACGATCGTGCGTGAATTGAGAATTGTGTTTTATTTTTTAATGGCTTTTTGCTATATCGCTTAAAAGCGAATAATGTAATTTGTGTATAGTTATCTTATAAATTCTGCTAAAATACTGCATTCAGTAGTAGAACAAATACAAAAAGATGCATAATAGGTATTCATCTATTATGTATATGCAAAACCTTTCATGTGAATTTTAGTTACCAATTACCTGTGACTCTATGTCCACGTATACTTAATACTGTAGAGCAAATAATTCTTAATTATAGCGAATTCATCAATTACAAGTGATAATCATATTTGTGAATTATTTTTAAGGAAATCTGAACAAATTGGAGAGTAATTCATTGCATTCGCCTCGTTTTAAGAACTCCATAGCTGAGCTGCACCTGAATTCATCCTTGTTTCTCGTCAGATTCGATTCTTCTCCAATCCTTGAATCTCTTTAATAGATCCACAGTATTGTAGAATAAGCTTTAACTTTTCCTTTTTATTGTAGGTAGTTCGTGCTATTGGTAGAAGTGAAGAGAAGTTACATGGACTAGTTCGCAGCCAGCTTATGAAAAGAGACCATCCTCGGAAAGCACCACCAAGTGGAAGCGGCGAACTGTGCCGATAAATTTCGTATCTCCGTAGGCCGTAGGTATCTAATGTATGTATACGGGAGCAGTAAGTTAGTAAGACTTAAGTTAAGCTAATGCAAGTCAAGCAAAGTGTTGTGTAAAACACTATCATTCAAGTTGTCTGTTTGTCTTTTCTTACTTAGTTAGTCTTCTAAGTTGGTTGATTTAATGCAGTTAAACCAGGAGTCTACTAAGCTACAGTAAGTAGATTTATTTTACATTACACTAAAATCTTTACCTTTACCTAGTTTGATAATGTGATCAAGTATTAGTATTAGTATCAGCAAGAGCAGGCTCTGCTGGCCTGGCTTTGGCTTTACAATCAAATCTTCCTCAATTCATCCCATTGAGGATCTATAGCTCAATATTCAATATTAATCGTAGTTTGGTTGTTCTTGTTGTGCTCAGTTCAGATAATGTCGATTTCGACTCCAATTCTGTCGCTAACTGTCGTAATTATATAATTTTTAAGTGTTGAGTTGACTCCACTATTGTTTGCAAGATTTGTACATTTTTTAATACATAAATATTTTTTAATACAATTGCACAATCTTAGATTAGTCTATAGCAGAGAATAATATAATCTTTTTGAATCCCGAAAACTAAATGGAAGTCACAGCCACCAGGGTGTTGCATTGACTATAATAAGAGTACAAAGTACAATAACAACTTAAAAGGACCTTAGCTGTAGTTAGTCTTCTTTAGCCTTTGTAGTTATAATTGTTAATTTTGATTTCGTAAGGAAGAAACCAAACCAGGAAGAAAAGCAAGTAAGTTACTTTTATTGTAAGGGCTCGAGGTTTGTATTTTATTACATAGTTGCTAAATGACACGGCTGGATGGAAGGTACTCGTAAATGTAAACAGTCACGATTTTATTTTATTATTGTCATTGTCCTTCCGGGTTTTTTTCAATGAATGAAGAATGTTACTCTTACTCTTATTTGATTTCTAATTTGACTTGACAATGTGATAACTGTATATGTATATAGATTTAGTTCAATTACCTTTTAAAAATAAAATTCCACGTCGACATAATATAAATTTTTGTGTTTCGGTGACACATCACTATAGGGTGGCGTCGTTTGCCTCACTTGCCGTTTAACACCCAGTGTCACAGTGTCAGCCTTCCTTCTCTTGCTTTTATACTAAAGCAGTTGTAGCTTCCAATATTTTCAGTGTTTACTCTTTGAAAATTGACTTGATTGACTTGAGATTTACGATGATGATGCAACCGATTTCTGAAGAGGTTCCTTCTGCCTTTATGGTTTTAGATTCTGAAGTGGAAGTGGAACCGGAGCTTGAGCCTATTGAACAAGAGAACATCAGCAGACAAGAAGAACAACAAGGGCAAGAGCAAGAAGACGAGCTCCCTATTCCTATTATCGTAAGGGAGGACGAACAGGCTCCAGTAACTGATAATAACAGCGAGCAGCCTGTGTTGGTTTTGCAGCCAGAACTGCAACCCCAAGTTCCAGTTGTTCCTCTTGTCAAGAAAATAATGCAATCCGTCAGACGATCAGCCCTCCCCCTCCGGGTCCATCAGCTCTGGGATGGCATACAACACAGTAACAAGGAAAATACGATGGACTTTGAAAAACTTGTCAGTGTTGTCTCTTCATTACACAAATTACCAAGAGGTAAGAAAACTTTTTCTCTCGGAATTCTTCGATTCCTATCCCTTCTTTCGTCTTTATGCCTACTTTTTTCCAATTCCCATTTTCTTCACTACCACTTTCCAGTTTTTCTTCCGTCTGTATGACTTTTTCTTCCCTCTACGTCTTTACACTATGTCCCCCTGCCTGGGTAATCAACTTTTCATCCTTTCCCCTTTCTTCCAGGTTGCACGCATTTTCAACCTCCCCCTTCTCCATTTTCTTACTTTTTACTACGTCCTACACATACGTGTTTACACCATGTCCCCTTTGTATTTGGCTTTTGTTTTGCAAGTATTTTCGCCTTTGTCCTTCCGTTTTCTTTTATTTTGTATGCATTTGCACCCTTTTTGCTTTCGTTTTCATCCCCTTTTCTTCGTTTTTATCCCTTGTTGCAAATTGACTTCACAACAACTTTTATAGCAGCTAAACGAACTGAATTAAACGTAAATAATACATATTTCTTCCTGTTTAGATGAAATTAACCACGAGCTAGAAAAAGCCATCAAGGACGGACTGATTGTTTCTGAAGTGGAGACCCAACGACGTGAAGAGACGGAAACGTATAAATTGCCCGATGCTACTGATTTTGACAAGGGTGATCACGATTGGTATTGTTTCCAGTGTCATTTGGGAGGCAATGTTGTACTCTGCGAAGATTGTCCAAGAGTTTTTCACTTAGACTGTCTCCCGGAAGAGCGTAAACCCGACAAGGATTTATTCGTGTGTCCTGCTTGTCATGTAAGTCCTTTGTTTATTTTGAGAAAACGAAACACTTCCTTGTTTTGATTATGTATTTGTTTACAAAGATGCGTTGTTAACAATTGCATTGTGCTTTATTTCCTGTAGGTGAAAGCTACCAAACCAAGTGTGGAAAAACTTAATATAAAGCAAAAGCAGTTAAATGTTTTGTTGGAATACATATGCGATCGATTTAAGGAATGGGTAATCAATTAAAATTGCATGGATACAATTAGAAGGCATGGGTGCCTAACCACAGTAACTTATTTGTATTTTCCTTTTTGACATACAGCAAGTTCCACTACTGGAGAGCGCCGATGGGAAAACATGGGCAACAGCTGCTAATCGGGCCGCTAAGGAAGCATGGCGTTATGGTCTCTTGGTTCACATGCCGATGGACATGACCACTATTTTAGAGAAAGCCCAGGGTGCTAAGTAAGTTTACTATAAGAATTTTAATATTTAATTGCCAGGCAAACCAGAATGTACTTTTCAAAAAAGTCGGTTACTTAATTTTGCAATTTAACTATTTCAGATATACAAGTTTGGAAGAATTCCAAGTCGATTGTGAGACACTAGTTCATGCTATTGCAGTCTACTTCGGTACTGATTTGCTGAAGGGAAGTGGAATCGGGTACTCGTTTATGCGGGAGGCATTACATGACATTCAGGTAAAAAGTGGCATTTAATTAAAAAGCTCATTTAGTCGTCCACAATGGCAAAATTGTAATATAATGTTAAAATATTGATGACTTTTTAGGAAATCGTTCTTTGTCACGATTGCTTTCGGCGGTCCAACGAAAAGGATCACGCTTGGTGGTTTTGTTTACCATGTTCTGTTCCACATGAAGTTGTTTGGGCCAAGCAGTCTGGCTATCCATATTGGCCAGCTAAGGTACCTACTTTTTATCTGTATTTAGTAAATATTTTCCTTCCTGTCTGTAGATAATCAATATGAATACCTAAACCATCTCAATCCCAACACCAAAGAATTAGGTCATTAGGTAATACTGTTAGACGACTTCCCCTCTTTAAATAACCTAGCTACAGGATTTTCTTATCCACTATCTCTTATCCTTAAGGAAAGTAGCTTGTCTGCTGAACTGCTGATTCAAAAATTTAAAATGCGATAATTAAAAGTGATTAGCTATAGATGACACTGATTTTATATGAATTTAATTTGAATTTAAATATTTGTTGTTTTCTTCTTAGGTTATGAAAAGAGAGGGGACGAAGTACGATGTTCGTTATTTTGGTGGCAACTACGAGCGTGGAATGATAGACGGGAAAAATATCCAACCGATTGAAACTTCTTTGACTTCTCTGCGTATTCGTAAAAATGCCAATTGGAATGACGCCTACGATGAATTACAGAGATTCCAAGAAATAGCTAAAAATCCTGAAGCAGTCAATTCCCTACCACCAAGGGGGAAATCCGGAAACACGAGTAAAGCCAAAGGTAAAAGCAAAAGTATCAACAAATATTACCAAGAAATTTAATTGTCAAATTGGAGAAAGACTTGAAGTTTGATTTCGTGTGAATACAAATTTTAATAACATGTTATTTTGTGTATAGGAGGTAAACGCGCTGGAGCAAATACTTCTACAGAAGACGTCGCAGCAACGAAGAAAGGTCGCAGTTCAGAAGCTCCTAAGAAAGTTACTCCGCGTAAAACTAGCGGTCGAGCTAGTGCACCAGCGTCCGCAGCCTCCACAGCCCAAACAAACGGGACACCCTCCCAGACCAAAAAGACTTCCATTTCTAGCAAAACTGTTACTATTCTAAATGCACCCGCTGCTCGCCGTGACTCAGGGCCTAAAGCAAATTCAACGACTGCAAATTCTCCTTTATCAGCAACACCAATGGCAAGTTTTTTAAAATAAGGAAATCAAAATTCGGGGAATAAACCCACTTTCATTTATTTTGGAATTAATATTTTACTCACTATAATTATAGTCTCGCAGCAAGAACTCAAAGGAAGAGGACAATTCCGATATTCTGGATTCTGAAGACTTGTCATTCTTAAACGAGCTCGAAGTTAATGATAATCTCAACGGTGACGCTTACTTTTCCGATGAAGAAAAGAACGTAATGCGAGCGTTTACTTTCTAAATTCAGTATTTTTTATAAAAATCCGCGAGGTCATTCAACAATGTACATTTCTGTTCTAGGAACTTCAGGAAAAGGTCTCAGAAGATGCTGTGTCTTCCTCATGTACTGAATCAAAATCCACACGTAACACCTACACTCAAGTGTCCCATCCCTTTGGCATTGAGGCAATTCGTGACAGGATAACCAACTTTGTGACCAATATCAAAGCTGTTCATGCTGCCGAAGTTTCCCAAAACAAAAAGAAGCAATGGGTAAGTATTCACTCAATTGTTTATGAAAAAATTGTCAATGTGAAGTTTAAAAAATATTTGGATTTATTTTTCAAAAAAATAGTGTTACAATTGTGAACGGGAGGCTATTTATCATTGCTGCTGGAACACTGCTTACTGCTCCATTGACTGCCAACAACAACACTGGGGAAAAGAGCATAAGCGACTTTGCCGTCGTAAGAAACCCAATTAAACAAACTACTACTCACAATATACATAAATAGAGTAGAATACACATACATTAAACTAGGTTTACATAAAATATAGCTAATGGTACATGTTCATCCTACAATATACCCACACCCTACACCACCAACCTACATAACTGACAAAACAAACAAACCTAAATATTTGAAAACATACAAACACATACAATTACGTTAGACGTTAGAGTTAAATAGAAAGTTTTTGACATTTAGCCGCTCGACAAAATCCGTCGTAATTTCCTGTCAAAACAAAATTAATTCATTGTTGATGTTGATGTGGTCTCGTGCGCTTGTTTATTAATTTTGATTGTCTTGTGTGACTGGCTGTGGTAAGTAATTATGACTTAATATTCTGGTATGACAATGTGAACTTATGTAGTATGACTGTTAAATGATTTTTGTGCTTATTAAGGTAAAATAGTTTGTCCTGCCTTAATATTTACAAATGTGCGATTCGACTAAGCACATTAATAGATTATGTTTAAACATAAATAAATAACATTTCCAATTTTACATTTACATAACATAACAATCGACATAATTATGAATTAGCAATTAGATTATTACATTAAGTTGAAAATTTATATTTTGTTTGTCATAATAATTATTGTATGCTATACCTCGCTCATTCAGCTTATACTTTAGTATAGTGGCCTGGCCTATTATAACTGTAAATTTATTGTGACCGTTGTTCCCCGGCACGGGATTAATCTCTTTGAATTATTTTTAAGTTTACACCGTATGTTTTTTTTTGCATTCTGGCCTGGCCTGCTGCAGCTATGTCTGGTACTTGTATGTAATGTTATTGTTCAAAGTTTAATCGTCAAAAGTCAAAGTTCAAGTTGAATGAAAGATTTTTGTCGTTGCCATTGAATGCTGAATGTACCCCTGACATAATATAATAACAATAGTTGGAAAATATAATTAAGGGACGCAGGTTACTATCTAGAGGTTGGAACAATAGAATATCTATATGATTTAGTAGGAAAATTTTATGCTAATTATTGAAGGATTCGTAAAAGTTAGTGGCATGTGAGAACAAATAGTAACGGAATGGAATTTAAATATCAATCAAACATTTCGGCTGTAAAAACGTAAATAGAATAATTAATTATTAAATATCGATTAGAGTTTATTAGTTAGAAATAATTTACTATTTACCTTTATCTGCTATTTACTAGTGAAGATTCTAGTTGGACAATGAGATTGTTAGAATTTAATCTTTTATCCAAACATTTATGATTATTTTTTGTAATTATTCCAATCCAATGTTGAAGAAATGCCACTAAAGGCAAATCAACAATAAATGCCTAGTTTTATTGTTATTTATGATGAGAAATCCATTTTCCTTGACCTTTGTATTTAACTTTACCCTAATTACAAATAAATGCATGAAAATTTCAAGGATTTAACATACTACTGAGCAAATGACTGACTGCAGTTATATTAATTGTTAGAGTTATAAATTAGAATTAAAAATGTAAACACTGTCTAATTTCAAAATATTAAGGTATCTTTAACTTGAACTGAAACGTTAAAATCAAAGTATAGTGTGAATGAAACATTTTAATTATTTTTTAGTTCAGGGATTGATTGCAGCAGCGAGAAATGAAGTTTGTTTTGATTGTGTTAAGAAACAATAATGTGAACAATTTAATAATTATGTTGATTAACATATCTTGTCTTAAATCTTTATTATGATTTACCTACCTACTTTACTTTACCTTTATCTAATGATTATTATAGCATTTCTTTATTTCGTTATCTTAACTATGTTACTAATATTATATATTTGGTTTATTCATGATTGTCATAATACTACTTATGTTACTTGAACATAATGAAAGAAAAGATTTATACAGACTACAGTTAAGACTACCGTTAATTTTCGCGGATTAATTGGGTACATTTAGACCTATTTATGGACTTATTAAAGTAGTACAGTAAATAGTACACATTAAATATAATATAACTTACATACATACAATGTAGTGAGAATAATATAGTAAACAGTACGATACGATATAATACAATATACCTATTTACCTATACAAATATTTGTTTTGCTGCTTTATTTTGGAACTTTGAAAGTAAATAAAGTGTTTAGTTCTTTATCGTGTGTTGTTACATTATGGTTTGATTGAGTCTAGTTAATTTGTCAGTCATTTTTTGCCTTCCAGTCCATTTTGCATTGCATTGGCATTAATTATACCTAAAATTATGTTATTTTATTACCCAATTCTTGTGCTGCATTGCATATAAATGCTTTGTACTTAGTTTATGTAATTTTAACTTATTGCTATTGTTTCGTGCATAGTTTTAGTTCTGTAATTATGTAATCTAGAAGCTGTGTACTGTACTCTGTGTCTGCCCTGCTGTAGTGTGCTAGAAGCTGCAGAGAACCTGGTCATTTTCCGTTTACCAATATCATTGGGAAATTGCATTGGAGACTTTTCTTGTATTTAAATATTATTTTTCACAAATGCAAAAGTGGAATGCCTACGTTCTTTTTGTGGTCGGTTCCAGATTTGTTCCTATAAAGAATCCTATGAGTTCTGATACATTTTATTTTTTGGGAATTACTTTTTGGAAAACCAAAAATGTTTTTGAAACTTATTTTTGCATTATAATATCCTAAATATTCATAATGGAAATACATTTCTTATGCATTTAAATAAAATTTGGATGTGCGTACCCCCGGAATAATTTTTAATCCCAAAACAAATTGCTAATCCGTGTTTACCGCAACATGTATGCTAGATTTACCTCAATTACTTCTATATATATTCCCCACTATTCCCCCAAAGAAATGTCTATGCTGTTTTCCCCATTTGCCCAAAATATTACAATTTCCCTGTACCCCTTTTATATATTATGGTGGATTTCATTCCAACCCAGCAGACTATTCATACGCAATGAACAATCATAAGTGCTTACAACAAGCTTGCAGGTATTTTTTCTTACTATTTTAGTTCGGTTTAGTTAATTTCTATTTAGGAAGGATACATACTTAATATAAGACAAACAAGTACGACACGGACACGATTAGTATTTCTGTTTTGTTTTTTGAGTTAAAATGGTTGATTTTGATTCTGGACACAATTGGTGATTGATGACCCACAGGATAATGAAACTCTCTAATACAACAAACAAGTGATGATGATTCAATGTGCAATGATGTGATGATGATGATGATGTCAGAAGCATGCATGACCATACCATGACATGACTGACAATTTGAATGTTTTCCAATTTGTCACATTGAAAGGTGTGCGTCGGTGAGACAGAGGAGAGTCGGGGACAAGAACAACAAATGCGGTCAAATGGATCATTGGAACCACGTCGTCACATTTCTGCTTTACTTTAGTCATGTCAATTTTTATTTACTATTTTCAATGTCCTTACTTCTATTTACCAAACCTTCTATGAAATATCCTTTCCTAAATTTATTGTCGTTGTCTGTGTCATGTCGGTAAGTTGTACTGTTTATATATTATTCTGTATGTAATATTATTACTTATACTTAATTATCTGTGTAATTGTAATTTAATTAAATGCAGACCCTTAACTTTACTTATTAGTTCCACCATAAACTTAAACCAACCCACAAGTAACGTAAATAAAGTGATCCAATTAATTTGCTGCACGCGTGTTTAAAATTACTTTATACTTAACAACATCCTTCTGCATGGTTAACATTAACATTTTAGAAGACCATGAAGATTATTTTTGTCGTAATCTTATCATAGGTATCGTTGAAAGTTTCATAGTTCTCACAGAATTGTTCATTTTAAGATGAAAATGTATTTTTTGGCATTTTTCTTAATTTTAAATGGTTATGTATACAGTGTACCTAATAGTCACGTTGAAGATCTAATTTATTAGTTAAAATGTTAGTGTCTCATTTAGTCAAGTTTTATTAGACCACATTCACACCAAAAGCATACACCTTTTTATCCTATAAAGTTCCCGATTATCTGTGCCCTTTTATCAGGTATAAAATGACAATTCTTAAAGAAAGCTTTGTAGGTAAAATATTAAAGATATAAGCATCTGCAGATTGTACATATTATGCTTTAGGTAAGTAAGCCAAATGAATATAAAACCGAAATTACTGCAGTAAAATCTTATTAACTGGTAAATTAAATACTACTTATAGGTAAGTTTTGGTAGTTATGGCCATGTATCTGTAAATGCATACATGCATAATACTTATGAATGTACATAGTAGGTTTGTGTATAGTTATGTAAGTACACAAGAGTTAAGTATTTAACCAAACGAACCAAAATTCGCTAACTACAAATATATGCTCCATTAAAATTAAAATGTTAATTAATCTGGTTCTAACTTTAGGAGCATATGAAATTCCAAATTTTGGGATTTTACGTATTTGTAATAAATGTTCAGGCAGTGTATTTAAATATTTCTGGCTAATTATTTATTTACTGTAGGTTTAAATGAACTATATCTAAGCACTTTTTCAAGTTATGTCTTTGTATATAGGTATGTTAATATGACTAAGCGCTAGCTTTACTTTTTGTTGATAAGAATATGAAGTTCAAAATAAATATTCTAGTTAAACGCAAGTAATTGCAGTAAATGGTGGTTATTGTTGTACTGTTGTGGTGTACGTATGTGTTGAGATTTCAAATGTCAAATGGTGGTTTTGTCCTGGCCTGGATTACTGATTGATGAGCTTTAAATCCCATTTGAGCTATTAATCTAAGATAGAGAAGACACGAAGTCTACATAAGTATATGCATATTTAAATAATCATTCAGGTACTCTATGCCGTAGATCTCGAAATGTGCATTATGCTGAATGCAACTAAAATGTTTCAGTATAACATACTAAATTGAATAGCTACAACACTTTTACCCAAAGTGTAAAAGAAAATGTTAAGTACCAATCGATGTTGTGTGTAATTCTAGATAATTATTGACAGCTATTACTCTACGTTATATGAGACAGGCTATATGAATTACGTCTTGTATACAACGTACCAGTTTTTCTATTGTAAAGAATCCTTATTTTGTTATCTGACTTGATTTTGCCAAAATATTTTGTAGTAACTACATAAGTATGTATAAGAATTAGGTAACACTATATTGTGTATGTCTCTGATTATGTATTTATCTATGTGCAAAAATTGTGAATGTACATATACTTCTAGACTCCAGACTGTATTTTTAAGAGTAATGTGAATGTGATGAAGTATTAGGCAGGTAAAGCTACTATCGGAATGGCAGTGTAAAATGTATCTTCAAAAATATGGTCTCTACGAAGAAGTTTGTCCAAAGTCACCTACCTATTAAAGGATGACGATGGTCCCTTGTCCATTGAAGTAGTGTCAAATATGAAATTATTGCTACATGCATTAATGTAATGAGGAAACTAAAAAGCTTCTGATCTTTATGTATTACGCATTGAAGTAAATGTTGTTGCACTATAAATGATATTAAATCTAGTAATGTGTAAAAATATAAATCTAAATAAGTTATAACGTTAGTATACCTAGTACATAAAATGTATAACATGATAATACCATCAAATAAAATAGGAAGGAATTACCCACTTTACTTTTGCTGTAATTATTGATGATGCAAAGAAACTGAATTTAGTAGAACCTGCTTACAAAATATATTCAAGAACATATTATGGCTTATTCATTTCAAAAAGCAAACTACTATCGGTATAAAGGAATTTTCCTAACTGGAAGAATTAAAACAGAACACTGGACGTAAAAGAGAAAATGGATGTAAGGAATTCTCATCGCAGGAAAATTTCGCTAATAAATATATGGAACAGATATAAGAAATTCTCGTAAAAAGATAAAATTGCTACATATACGGAACAGAAATGTTGCTTATTTCTTAAAGACGCTTATAGGCAATGTTCGCCCTATTTAACACACATAATGATAATTGAACTGAATAAACACAGACAGATCTAGTAAATTGAAGGGTGTAAATGAATATCTCACTTATAGGCCGGATCTTATATGAAAGGTCTCATATAAATGTACATAAATGACACAATAACACTTAACAACATCTCCTTTAATACATATTGTTATTGTTAAGTGTAAGCTATGTGAGCCTGCATATATAAGCCGCCCTTCAGTATACTCCGAAGCTCAAAACCTCCAAAAGACAATGGTTAAATTATGGGGAATTGTCCTACCTGTAAAAAGATAAAAATCGTAAAACATCGAAACATGCCTAGTTTGGCAGGCGCTTCTAAGAAATTTTGCCCCATAACAATTTATATTTGACCTGTTCTGTGAATGTGGACTGTGGACTTAATATTTTTGAATCGTGTAGGATTATTATTAAAAAGGACACAGCTTTTCAAGTCATCTACATGATAATGGATATTTTATACATGCATAGTAATAAGAGTCCCCCAAAAATCTATATATTATTTTACTCGGTACTATATGTCTGATTATGTATTATATTCGAATTGCATTGAATTTAGCTTACTTGCATATACATTTTTTATTTTAAAATAGGACAAGGGAAAATATCTAATTGGTAAGTACATTAATAAGCGATCTAAGTGAAATATAAAAACATTTTTGCCTAGGCTAGCATTGTACGTACAAATTGGAAAGATTTAGTCAGAAACTAATTCAGAAAGTTTCGAATTATAATTATAGTGTTTATGGATGCATTTAGCTACAAAGTAAATACACTTCATTTTGCCATATTAAAAGCCTTTAGCTTGAATTGAATGAATTCGCATAAATTATGTGAGCACATCCACAACACAATTTTTTATGAGAGTTGCATAATGCTAAAAAAAATTCCTAATTACTTTATGCATTTTATGTAATATCTAGTTTATAGTTGAGAAACTTTGCTTATGTAGGTATTCTATTGTAAGATGAAAGAGGAGGGGGGAAGAAGGAAAAATGCACATTACCCGCTATCCGGTATCATTGCCTTTGCCCATACAGAACCAAAGTCTCCATAACTACAAGTTCCAAACAAATGTACCTACACTACGATGTTTACTTCGCTAACATACTTGTATACCTAACCTACTTTCTCCAGTATTATGTATTTGTATTTATCTCAAGTCACAATATTCTCCCCCGTGTCTTTGAAATGACAATCACCCCTTTACCACTGAGCGATTTTAGGGGAAATAATTTTGAATTTTGACTGACAACTTGCCTAAAGTTCTAAAAGTGTGATACTATTGACAATGGAAGACAATCGTCCTGGAACAGGAAGGCCTATGACGGCCCAATCTCCGACGGACAGTCAATCAGGCTCTGCTGGAGCGAATAACAATAATTCTGCTGGAGGAATGCCAGCCCCTGCTCAGAGACCAACATCCAGGAGAAAATTTGGCGAAGCTATGACCGCCCGAGCTGTAATTTGAAAAAATACAATTTTTAATGGAAAATATTTCTAAGGTTTGATAAAATACAGATTTTTGAAATTTTAGCGACCAGATAGCCGAATGGGAGCAGTAGGAGGGGGCGGGGAAGCACAGAGACCTTTAAGTAGACTAGTTAGACTACAATCAGCGGTTCGTCCTGGATCGTCCTTCCGGCAAGGATCAGCTCTAAGAACAGCAACTGCACGACCCCCTTCTGGAATTACTTCAGGATCTTTACCTCTTCACGCTTCTGTTAGTAAAACAAAAATATTCGATTTTTTGAAGAGTTTTACATTGTTTTACAGTATTTTAAAAACATTATTGCTAGGTGAATGTGTTGGATCGTCCTGTAACTCAACAAGGGGTGTCTGGTCTTCGAACGGCAAGAACAGGTCATGGAAATAGAAGAATGATTCACGACAAAACCTACTTTCTTGGAATTCTTCACACAAAAATGTCGGAGATCGGCACAGAAATTTCGAAATTGAGTACAGCAGCCGAAGCCTTGGCGAAAGAACAATCCACTTACATTGCGTATGAAAATCGGGTGAAGGAGAAAGCTACAGAATTGAACGGTCTGGGAAAAATATTATTGAATGTAGAGCAATTATATTTGTTGGGCAATAGACCAGTTTACGGAAGAGACTCAAAAATCCTCCAAACTGCTAACCGTGAACTGGTCTATTAAAACCTATAGATAGTTTGCCAATCTGTAATTATAAATTGTTTGTGTATAGATCTTCATGGAGAACTTACGGACTATAATATCTTATCGGATATGCTGGCAAGTGACAAAGATAAGTATTACCTGGACGAAGAGCTCAAAGGTTTGAAAAGAGAAAATCAAACCGAATCGGAACGGATAGAAGGAATTTACAACCGAAGACGGGACGCTGAAAAGCAAGTTGCAGATCTGGAACAGAAAATTGAACAGGAAAAACATAAAGCGGAGCAGCTCATTGAGTCCCTAAGTCCGAATCTTCGGGAGCGGTAAAAATCAAGTTTTAATCAGTTACTAATTTCCAGTTGTCCAGTTTTCTCTTTAACAGCAAATTCCTATTATGATCTTATGTATGAGGGGTGTAATATATCTCTTTGTTTTCTAATTTCCAGATTCGAAACTTTCTCCAGGCTAAATAGTCAACTCCAGGGAGAAATTGAATTACTCCAGTATCAACTGGACGATTTAAGTAGCCGAAAGTCGGAATTATATGACAGAATATCACGCTCCGAACTGAAAAAGAAAGCAGCCCAGTTGGAAGAAGAATTGCTGGAGGCGGAAGATAAAAGGGATGCCTTGGCGAAAGATTCAATGTCACAGGAAACTCCAGAACAAGAAAGAGAAAGGCTTCTAGTCCAGGTGAAAGGTGATAATGCAGATATAAATACTTTAGAAAGGCAATTAACGGAAGTCACGGAACAAATACGTCAATGTCAAGAAGAGTTGCGTAATATGGATCAAGTGAGTTTACTTTTTGGAATTTGAACCATTTTTTATGCGTAATTGGTTTCTAAATTCTATTTTCACGGAATATAATCCAGGAAATTGAAGAAAATGATTCGGAGAGACAAAATAAATTTCGAGAGTTGAAAAAGAGAGAGCAAGATATGGATGAATTCATGCGCTCTTTTGAGGATAACAAGGCTAAAGAAATGGAAAATCTAAATCGACTGGAGAAAGATATCTTAAATATCGCTGAAAAAATTTCAAGAAACAATCATATGGCACAAACACTTCCGGAGTAAGATTTTAATTCTCTGATAATTTAAAATTAACCCAATTTGTGTGCAATAACATTACGTTTTCCAGGACGGGCCAAGGATTTTTGGAACTTCGTGAAGACCTCGACTTCAAAGAGGATGAGTTTGATAGAGCAAAATACACGACGGAAATGATTGAATATCGAAATGAGTCTTTGAAAAAGCAACTGGAAAATGTATGCGTTATCAATATCCTTTGTCTTGTTCATATCTGTATACATTTTTTTAAAATACTCCAGAACTGACTGCTGACTGCATTAATTCTCTCCTCTTTTGTAGTTTGAAAATCTAGATGATAAAATGAAGGCGGAGATGAAAAATCTGGAGGAGCGAATTGGTCAAATGCAGTCCGATATGAGAAAATACCAAGATACTGACAGTCTTAAGGATGTTGCACTTGAGAAACACCAGAAGCTCCAGCAAGAAAGTGTGTGGCTGGAACAGAAAACAAAGAAACTGACTGAATTGCTCCGATCTGTCCAGACAGAACATGACAAATATAAAGTAACTACACAATATTCAACATTACATTTTGTGCATAGTAATTCCACTTTTATCATTCGTTTATTACCCCTCTTATAATTTTCAGACTGAATTAGACAACAATGAAGTTCATCGTCAATTGTCCGGTCTGGAAAAGAAGTGGTCCGCTTTAGAGCAAACTAATTACAGTCTTTTGTCATTCTTACATCGGAAGAAAGCTGAGACAGACTATGAAGGAATCAAGACACAGGCATTGACCGTTTTAAAAGATCTTAACAATATGCTTATGATAAAGTAGTTGTATAAATAAGTATGTGTAATGGTACAGTGATATTTTAGTCTCGGCTCCGTATCTGAATATTCCCTTACCTATACTTAAATTGCATTTGAATCTGATTGCTATATACTTAGAATAAATATTACATTTAGATCTTTGTTTATGAAACTCTACTATGCAAAACCACCTTTAGTTAGCTTAAGCTCAAATCAACTGCATTCGAATGCAATAAGTATTTATAATTTTCTTAAAGCTTGTCTCATTTTATCATGTAATAATTGCATAAAAGTTGTATTGTAAAATATTCAGCAAAAAAATGAAATGAAATACAAAATAGAATGCAAGAAGTTACTTAGAGTACCTATTACTATGATTCTTTAAATATTTATGCTATGATTATGAAAGTGTATGCAGGATTAGGAATAAAATGAACAAAAGATAACAGTTAAATTCATGTGTATTAAGCGATTTATTTAACTACTGCGTTTCTTTCGGTTCTAGTGGTCAGAATTACATAGTATTAAAGTTTCCTAACAAATAACCTTCTAATGTTTAATTTGAATTGTTTTACTTTGTAAAATATGTATACCTACAACTAGGCTCATCACGCTTATATAAAAAGATATGACATCTACATTTCTGGAATTGTAATTAGTAATGACAATGGCTAAAATCACATAAACCTACATAAATTATAGGAATTATTAAAATATATTGTAAAAATCACAGGATTTGCATATTAAATTAGTGTTCTTCATGTGAGTCCCCTTCTGCTTCATCTGAATGCTGTTTCTGTGAGCTGGACTTCTTTGATGCCTGTTTAGGTGTTTGAGGCTTGCTCTTGTCGATTTTATTGCCCGAGGTGGAATTCTTTTTCGACTGGGATGCTGATGGATGTGCTTCTACGGATGCCCCGGCGGACTGACGTTTAGACTTTGGCTTCTGCTTACTGTCTTTCTTTAGAGAGACCTTTTGATGAGATTCCTCTTCTTGCTCGTTGGAGTCGATGGCCAAGTCATCTATGTTGGAGTCATCGTCGTCAGTCTCTACCTTGTAACCTTTACCGCCCTTCTTGTAGTAGGTGTTGCTGAAACAAATAAAAATGCATTCATTTTAGTGAAACAAAGGAAATGAAAATGAATTTTTTAGTAATAAATAACATTTAACTAAACAGCCCCTTAGCCTTCTAGTCTTTATAAAGGACGGAATTTTGCCAGTTTTTACTTACGAGTCGACTTTTGCAAAAAAACATGAAAATAATAAATGAAAAATCTGTATTCCGTCATTTTTCTGGGAATAAGGGGGCAAGAGGGGTTTGCAGAAGCTGTAAACTACATACACGAAATACTAAGGAAATATTACAAATAAAATACTACATATTTAATAAATTGTTCTCTAGACTTTAAGAATGCCGAGATATTATCTGTTGTTTATAAAGAGATTCTTTTACTGTTTATTAGATAAATTTTGCAGAAGTTCCTGAAAATATCGCCATTTTTCTAGGTTTATGGCCCGGGGTACGTTAGTAATGAATAGTTTAAAATTAAATTGTTATCTTACCATTCTGGGTCCGGATGTTTTTGGTATTTCAAACAACGGCCAGCTTTTTCGTAGAAAACTGTTTTGTATGGGCAGCTCAAGAGTCGGGGTTGACCATCTGTGAAGCAAGCGAAGAATTTACGGCAATCTTCAGGGTGTTTAAGACGGTCGTGGTCGAAAAACCTCAATTTGGCGAACTTCTGTCCGAAATTGGGGCATTTGAAATCAAATACTTCACTTGCGCTGCATTCCTTCCGGTTAGCAGCTCCAGGATGGACACAAGTTCCTACGGTTGGATCGTAGATACTTGTATAGGGACACTCGTTCTCGTGGGCAATTCCTTCCTGACAATGGTAGAATTTGGCACAGGATTCCTCCGGCTTGAATGGATACATACCGTACAGTCGTTCACAAAGTGGATTTGTTGACAGTGGTGGTTCTGCGATAAAAATATTTACTTTAATTATCAATTCTTTTCAAACTGTTTAGCATCAGAGTGTCCGGGGACTCGAAAAAATGGCGGATTTAATTCATATTCATGTTTAAGTGACCTAACATGCCCCCAATATGCCCGCATATGGCTATAATGCACTTTCTATATAAATTACTTGCACTCGTTTCGAAAAATGAAAAAAAATAATCAAAACGAGTTCTAAAACAATTTTTTACCAAAATATTAAAACATACAACAACTTACGTCTTTCAGTTCTCTCTCCACAATTGACTTTGAACGGAAAGTCGCACTGCTCGATCTCAGTCGCATAATCATATCCGTCCCGACAAAGTCGCTCGGTTATCTTTCCTGCTTTGGTACAGTCGTAATATTTGTCGCATTGCTTAGAATCGGCAATTCTGTAAGTTCCATTCCGAGTCTCAGGTTTGCATTCTGAAACAGGCTCCGCAAGCGTTGATAAAACTGAAAAGGAAAGAAAAATGTTAAATTAGTAAACACAAAGCATCATCCTGTAAATATTTCACACATTTTTCAAAATTTTACTCAAAATAGGAATAAACAGTAAATAGTTTTAAGAAAATTACCGTTTAGCAGGAGTATAGTCCCCAAAAAGGCTAAGGAACGCATAATTAATCGTTAAATTATTTCTGCGTTCTATTTCGAAACGATTTTGAGTTACTATAATGAGAAGAGCAATAAAGTTGGACTTGCAAGTAGAGTGACAGAAGAGGACAAGGCTTTAGGAAGCGGAAGGTTGCTTTTATAACCTCGGTCCTTCGTCTTCATTCATAACTCACCGATTTGACTATCCTCTCAGATGCAAACAAGGGATTGTTGCAGTTGAACTTGGATGTGGAATGTTCGTCTTTCTTGTACACAATTGCACAATCATAAGCAGAAAAGCTCTAAAGCTTATAGTAACTCACGGTCTATAACAAGGAATATTTGCAGTGTAAAGACAATCTGTAATTACTAATTACCTACCAGGCAGACACTAGACCAGGTTTAGTTTAGCAATTTCCCCATTTCCATAAAACTAGTCACTTAATTATTTCCATATTACAATACTAAATACAAATAAATATTTGTTAATTAAATGGATAATGTAGAATTCAGTGCATTGCTCTCTACTCCATATGCATACGATAAAGATTACAAACTTCAATGTTTCAGACTAAGTAGCTAAATGCTTTAGGTAGTTAGCTAGTTAGATTATAAGATAAATGATGCCTGTAAAAGTTCATATAATGTAATTAATATATACATAATTCCAATTCAATTGAACCGAAAAACAATTCTCACTTTGCCTCATGGAAAACTAATGCTTCATATAAATAACATTAATGTTAACTTCCCATTTTAGCTGTTTTATTCCTAACAATTCTAGTCTTGAAATTAATATTATGAGCTGAATTTTAGGCATAGCCCAGGGAATCTAGGGCCGAATTGCCTAATTAGCTAATTATTATTTCCCTTAAATGAGAACTTTAAGCTTACATGTGCCAATATTCACTTAGGCACCTTTGTACTTTTCATTTTGTCGTTCAGTTAACATAACGAACTGCATATTATCTCCTTCTAATTGATCCTATCTCTAGTATGCATTTGTCCATTCACCTTATAGTGCTTTACAACAAATAAGATGGTATCCATCTTTGTTCATTGACATCAAAAATTAACATTATAAGAATTAGCTTTAGCTGCAAGAGCAACGTGCAGCCAAAGTCATAAACATAAGTATTACCAGGATTGCTATTGCTATGTTGGTTAACTTGTAGAAAACTTGAGCAAATGTGGATTGTACTATAGATAGTAGTAGTATTGATTTGAATTGAATAATCATTAGTATAATCCCAAATGTTTTACATTCACAGGAAATATGAAATATATAAGTAGATGGTGAAGAGACAATTTATTTGTTCATTTATTTAACTGCAAAATGATGAATCACTGTCGATAAGCGTACTACGACTACAACTACGTAACATAGCCTAGGTAAAGTCCTCGGGTTGGGGCTTTAATATCTTTGACCTTTGATATTGATACGAGTACTCGTAGATGTGTAATGATTACATATTTTAGTAAACTTATTGACATTCAAATATTCTTTCAGTCGTAGCTATTGTGTTTTATAATTTTATTTATCAATGTGTATGTTTGTGGGTGTGTTTTTATGTTCAGATTTTGATAGATGTACTAATGTACTTCTAAAGAGACCAAGTTGTGTATCTAGTACGTAAGTAAAGTATGTTATAACAGTATAACAGTTATAAGTAAATATACATATTATTTTATTATGTATATTTACTATACTACTATGTAACAAATACTACAGGCTAGGCACAGTAGGCAGTAGATACTTCAACAGTTCGCCGTCACCGGACACCGTGAATCGTGAAGTGACACTATTGTATACTAAAGAATAAAATATCTTCATCTATCATCATGTAGCATCGCACAAATAAGAAAAAATGTCATTTTGAACCTACATCGCCATTCGTTACCATCGCCAGTCTCATTTTGCCTCCAGTTCAGAAGAATGTAATGTAGTTGCAAGCAGCAAATTGCAAAATGCAAAGGTACAATTGGAAAACTCTGCAAGTGCTGCAAGTAGTAAGGAAGCATAAATCATCCATGCATACATGAACATGAATTGATGCATACACTTTAGATGATAATTGGTAATTGGTAGAATAATGCCAGCGAAGAACATTAATATATCTACAAACTGTCTTTGTGTATATTTTTTGTGTAATGCAGGTTTAATGTCTACAGAGTCTAGCAGAAATAGTTATTTACATTTATATACAGGATTTGTACACCTAGAGAAGACTTAAATATTATACTAAATGCCCCTACCCCTATAACCTTTCTAATATTTCGATGCAACATGCACGAAAATGTCTCTGTATAAATGCATGTATTTTAGCTTGAAACAAATGAGAACAATCTAATCACGGTTTTATTTTTACTGCACAACTAAAGCACATTCTGATTTAGAAGCTACTTACTACTAACAGTCGTAGTAAACGTATTGGGGAACATGTGTCCATGTCTGTGCCTACTAACTAACATTAAGGGTGCCAAAATATCGATGCAAATGTTTCGTGCGCATAATGTGACAATGCGACGAATGCTATCTGTGTAGTGCAGTGTTTTGGATTACTTAACTATGCTAACTGCATCTTTAATTCCCTTTCTAACCCGTGTATTTGATGCATTAAGTATTTAGAAAAGTAGTATTGTCAGAATAATAATGACATTAAGCGAGCATATAAATATAGTATGTTGGCATAATTCTCAAAACGAATGACTCTGTCTTACAGCCTACGACGCTACGACACTTAAATGCATTCGGTAGTTCGGTAGCAAAACGTAGTTATTGTCATCTCAAAATTTTCAGAAATGATTTTAACGCCACTTCATAGTTTTTATTTATTTTAGCTATTGTAATACACATGCGATTTAAACTGACTCTTGCTGCCGCGGAACAATCTGGGTTGGCCTTGAATATATTTAAGCCAATCGGGGCACTGCATTTAGTAGAATTCATTCGTTATAGTATGTTTAAATATGAAGTAGCTAACCACCATGATTTAGCCGCTCTAAGTGTAGAATTTATGAATACATACAAAACTACAAAACGTATATAGCATTATATTTTCATCTTAGTAAATCTTTTTGATTTAACTTTTGGTTAATTTCGTGCCTTTTATGTAAACGATTATAATAGAAAAAATGGGGTTTGAAAATAAACATTAGTCCCTAAAACGTCAATTAACCTGCTTAAAACTAGTTTCCCCTGTAATGTTACAGATAATCATGCAATGCATATATTATGCCATCACAATTTCTTAATTATGATTAGTGTATAATTATAATTACTATCTATCTACGTGTGAATGAACTATATTGTTTGAAATAGCGTTATTTAGAATTGAAGTCTGAAGCATAATCTTGAAGTATAACTAAGGCTTAACTTTTGTTTAAATTTTTTACAAAATATGCTATTTCATTCTAAAATGTAGGAAAACTGCTAAATGACAAGCATTTCCCATTTTTAAGGTTTTCACTTTAGTTTACTATATAATAAGGTAAAAATAGGATGGTGAAAGTTATATAGAAAGGTGTACGAATGCTATTTAAAAGTGAAAGTGAAATTAGTAAAATAGCTTCGAGTCACTTTCTATTCCTTCTCCAGGATTTGCTGGAGACTAAAAGCTGCGCGCAGCAAATAGTTGTGTATTGGATTGGACAGAAATGTAAACGGGTAGCGTACTACTGCTTTAGCGCTAACATTATTTAACAATAACAAAATTGAATTTGTGTGAAAATTTCAGGTGTTTTAATTTGATATTTAACATTTAAAACTTAATTGAAAATGAGAGAATAGTATTTTGACAATTTGAATGTCTACAAAAATATCCAGCAAAGGAACGTGCGCTAATTGTTACAAAGTTCGCTGTTAAAGTTTCAATTTAAATCTGTTTAAGATGTCGAGAAATAAACAATCTGTAAGTCAACCCTTTCTCATAAATAAGTTCAATATTTTTGATCGTTAATTATTGTAAAATTTTAAATGTGGAGTGTAATTAATGTAAAAAGTGAAAATATGTGCAAATATGTATATAAAAGCCAATAATTGGAAATCTGTCCTTGCGCTTTTGTTGTTGTCATATTGTGTCCTAATTTCTTAAGACCTAATGTCCTAAATTGATTTGTAAACAATGCTTTAATGTTTACTGGGTGTATTTAAAATATTAAAATGTTAAATAGGCAATTTGATAGGAATTTGGTAAGCATTTGATAATAAATATTTTAAAATTGGCTTTTTCTTCAATTTACAGGCGTATGCCAGATCGGCAGAAGCTGACCTTGACTTGAAATCAGAAATTAAATATAATATTCTCCTGTTACTTCGAAATCGCTACCCTCAGGTGAATAAAATACGTTTTTGAAGATGTTTTTGAGTTTTGGGAATGTATTTTGTGTATTTGTACGTATTTGTAGTAAAATGAGGTGAACTTGTGGTGCTAATCGATTGCTTTGACTTTTTAGGGAGTAGACGCCCGAATTCTGACAGATGAATACAAAAAGTATTTTAATAAGGATATAAATACCAGAATATTTAACCCCAAAGCGTCAAATCTATATACTGAAAATAGAGAATTCCTTGGAGATGACATTGAGGTTGTGTCCATGAACAATAAATCTTTCATACGAGCCAATCAAGGATGTTCCGAGAACATGATGCTCCTCATATCAAGCGCCTCAAGTTACCAAAAAGTACATAAAAACGAAAACTACGTCTACGTGAAAAACGAGTCCTTTAAAAGTAGTTCGTATAATAGCGAACAGGACTACAACGGATATTTCATTAAACCTGAAGGTAGGAACTCGGATTCAGATCATGATGGTAAGGTCAACGTAGAATTTTATAGCATTGACAAATTGAGATTTTGGAACATGGAAAGGAAGATTGTGAGCGCTCTTAACTTTTTTATTTATAATAAGTATATTCAAAGTCAAAACCAAGCCAGTCAGACATATGTCAAATCAGAAATCAAGACCTGAATCTGAATTATTTTAATTTATTTCTGTTACCTATTTACTTGCCTATTTTAATATTTAAACACACCCCAAGAATACTTTGCCACTATTGTAGCTAATTTGACTATAATGAATGCAAAATGGCAATTTACATTCGTATTATGATTAAAAGTTGCGGGAAATTAGGTATTTTTGGATATTTAATGTTTTGTTGCTAATTGAAAAACATTTGTGGCAAAGTAAGCTTTTTTTGTCTGTGTTTGAATATTAGCCTTTTTATTTCAACATTCAAACGAATGCTTTATGTGTTCAGTGAGAGTGATTCCTCCCTCGGATCCTTTACGCCACATAAATCCCGACAGTGGCATAAATTTGACAACTGGTATTCACCAAAATTTTGCTTCTACTTCAGCAACTGCAAGCGGCCACTATTTGGAGACAATACAAAGAGTTGGTTCAGATTCGGCCCAATTTTCAATACCAGCTGGAGGTCCTGCCCTTAATTACATGGTCTCCAACGCCAGCGGCAGTCAGTTTGCTGTAGGTCCCAACAACCAGCCCTACTACATTGTTAATTATCCTGGAAACCCCATTCTGGTGGACAACTCCCAAATCTCTCATACAACAACATCAGCATCAGCGTCCCCAGCCCAGCCACAGGCATCGTCGGGTATGTTTCATTTTTGAAATTCGGGTTTCCATTGTTCTTATATCAGGTCAAAGTCTTTATACGGGAACAAGAATTCTTTTTATAGACAGGATTAGTGTATAATATAGTATGTTTGAATTTGAAACAATGTTATAATTTTCACTTTGTGATTGCAGCACCAAGTGCGTCTTCAAATTCCAATACAAAGAAAAAGAAGAAAAAAGAGAATCCGGCTAAGATGGCAATGGACAAGAATGGTTACTACCGATGCCCGTTTGACGGTTGCAAGAAATCTTTCCGTCGTTACAAAATATTGGAGAATCACCAGCGACTAACTCATCGGACTGCTGGAGACTCCAGCGGGTTTGTTTGCTCCACCGTCGGCTGTGGTGAGAAGTTCAGCGACAAAGGTGGTCTTCAGCACCACGAGAGCCGTTGCCTTTTGAAACCCCACTGTTGCAAGTGGACAGGGTGTGAGAAGCGATTCCGCACCAGTAAGCTCCTTCACGGACACATCTCAGCCGTACACCGAAAAGTCGGGAGGAACACATTCAAATGTTCTGTTCCCGGATGCCAGCAAGCCTACCCGGATACGACAAAGCTGAAAATCCACGAGAACCGTTGCCGATTTAAATTCGACTATGACAACGAAGGTGGGCGAGATGGGGAGAACGGAGGTGTGAGCCACATCGTAGATCCTAATTCAAATAAAAGCCCCCTGTTGACAAACGACGACAAAATGAAAACAGCTGTCAGCCAATTCTTAAACAAATTCGAGGCAGACCTCAACGTTCCCGTCTTTTTCGATAGCCCATTTTGAGTAGCTTTCTGTTAATCCTAAACAGTTTAATTGGATTTCCTTGTTATTGAAAATTTTGAAATAATTGTATTCTATTTCTAATCTGGAGTTACTTTATGTCATACCTTGAAAGTTGAGAAACTGATTTTAAAGGAAGGTCACCTTTTGGGGGTTAAAGAACTTGAAATTGCACGACTATTAGCAATTATACGTTTTCAAAGTTAATAGGTTTTGAGATATGGCCCAAATATTTTGCAAACCTTTTTATTTAAGCAATTCCACAATACCTGGGTATCAAGGTAAATATTTTCAAATTCCCCATCTAAGCTACTCATTTCGTAAAAAACGACTTTCCGTAAAATATTAAAATGTCAAGCACTTTCATCCTCTGAAAGGGTGCTCTTCACTTTAGGAATAATTTTTCTACCTTCAATGTATAATATAAAGTAGCTCTCCACTGTATTGTTAGTACCAACGACAATCTACTCCTTCGGCAAGAACCTAAACCTAAACCGTAAGGTTAACTGTAAAGTGCATGCTTATTTTAAAATCTATTTACAATATTTTCCTCGTTCATAATTTCAATAACGAACGAACATTTACTTTTGTTTTCATGATCATCTGTATATAATGTGTAGTCTAAAGTCTAAACTATAATTTACATTACATCACGTAATTACTTATGAAGTATAGTAAAAATAATATTCATATAGCAAATAATATAGTAAAATATATGCTATAATTGTAAGTAGATTATAAATACTATTACTATTATCATGTAATGTAAACTACTAATTAGTTTATAGATACATCTACATTCTATTACTTAATGGCATTCTATATTATAGATGTAGGTACATTTATAAACCAATGAAGAAAGAAAGCGGAAATGTAAAAATAGTACAATAATATAAATACCTACCTAATTATATCTAATGTACATTTTCTATGTTTATCATATTTTCTACTTTAAAGTTAAACATATAATAATAATGTTAGCTAAGTAAGTCTTCAATGGGATTCTAAAATTAACCTTATAACTTAAACTTACTTTAGTGAACTTAGTGATGATAATTATGATAGCGATTCAATTTTCTCTTATCGTTAAGTGTTAAGTAGTTACGTATTAAACTAACTATGAACTAAATCCAGATTTTTATGATGGAGTAATAATGTTAAAGAGTAAAGGAATGAGTTCTTAAAAATTAAAACTATAAACTAACTTAAATGTTACTAAGTTTCTAACATTATTATTATTATCATTAAGAATTATGTTTCAACTTTCATTTTTATAAATTGTAAAAATAATAATGATCTATGGAAGAATGTTAAAAAGATGATAGTTAAGTGTTTAGTTGGTAAATTCAATATAGTTAGTGAATTAGATATTGATGCCTAACATTAATAATATAGTAGATTAAAGTTAAGCAGTAAATAGTAAACAAAACAGGTAGAATTTAATTGAACTTAAATTTAGAGGAAAGTAAAGGGATGAAGTATGAAATATGAAATGCAAAAGGTAATAGTAACGAAATACATACACATAATAGTAATTAATAATTGTATATATGTTGTATAACATAGATTTGTAAGAAAAATTATATTTAATGAATTGGCACGTGTTGCAAGCTTTCTGAATTAAAATGTAAGGCTGGTGATAAGGTAGATACAATAATAAATACAAATGGGTATCTCATTATATTATGAGTTAATTAACGAGATTTTAAAGTGATTTTTCTTCACATAATAATTATACTTATGTCATGTGGATTCATAACAGACCTGTATATGAATTAAACCCAAAAATACTTAATTTGTATGGCCAGGTCACATATTTTACCACAAAATGTATTTATTATGCAGCAAAGTAATGATTATTCACAAAAATACTTGTTAACTAATAGTTTTTACTAAAAGTTTCTATATAAATACTATTTAAATTAAATAATCATTGTGGTGCTAAATAAATACATTTTTGGGTAAAATAAATATAAGTCAAATTGTAGCATTGCAGGATAAGATTTAGATTGCATTAGTTTTAGTTCGTCCTTCCTGTAAAGTTGGGCAATAATATTCTACGTTCCTTTTCCTTCTTATATTATTGTTAATAGCGTAGCACGTTCGTGTACCTTGTTCCATATTCTTCCTACCTACACAAAGATAGTAGAGTTTGAGTCGTATGACGCATCTGCTGCCTTTTCTGCATCTATCTAGCTTTTAGCTTTATCTTTATTACTATTACAGTGATGCTGATGCCAAGCCCAGCATGGCTGTGGCTATATTCTAAGTAGAAATGTAGAAATAAGCTTGATGTGTGAATGCGAAAGGGAGCTAAAGGTATCTAAACGCTTTTAGCGTTAAGTTTTGTATGTGTATGTATATGTATCTAAGTTTCTGTTCTGTTACTAGGTTCGTATAGGTATTATGCTTTGCTGTAAAGAATTTATGTCCTTCATATCTGCTCCGTATATTCTTCCCTTCTCGACTTACTTAACGTGGCTAACAGCGCATCCTTTACTAGCAGGGAGGAAAACACACGAGAATCCAGTCCACCTGACCTGATCTGATCCACCTACACATTAGATTTAAGATTTAGATCTGACTTAACCTACAGTACAGTGTATAGGATACAGTATATGCAGTACAGAGAACAGAAGACAGATGAGATTTTAAGATCAAGATCAGCAGCAGCGAAAGCCGGTGCCTGTCACAATATACTTGTATGTCCATCACTATCTGACAAGTTTCCAATGAATTGATCGATTTCTTTCAACTTACACATTTTCAGCTCTTTTCTACTAAAAAATTACGAGATCTTCAGCTTTACTTAGAACTAAAGAATTATTCAATTGGGAAAATCATAGTAAAGGTATGTGAAATTTTTCTTATGGCATTTATGCAACCTTATGTAGATTGTTCATCACATTGCTACTTATCTAAATGAATTTATCGATTTCATTCTTTACTTGCAGATTTTCAGCTGTGTGCTACTGAAAATTACGAGATCGTCATCTAAAGAATTGCAGGGTTGTTGAGAAAATCATAATACAGGTATGTATACCTTTTTGCAAATGTATTTATGCAAGTGTAGTTGGAAAAGAATGTAATTTTAGCCAAATATTTTGCAATAAGTGTGTAGTTTGTAGATTTTGATTTTGTTCTGTATCTAAATATGTATTTATGTGGTGGTATAACGTATTGTATGCATGTAGCTTTAAGTTTTTGACATTTTATATATATGTAAATACATGTAGGTTTATGATTTGGGTTACAAGATCAACTTAGTTTCTTGTTTTCGTAACATATTTTGACTTAGTCCTTGGGTGCACAAATAATTAATGTATCTAAAATGATTGGGTTTATGTAAAGTTGACTATTTGTTCATTTCCTGTCGGTTGGATTTCAGGATAAGAAATGGAATTGAAAGCCGCTGTACAGAAATACCACTGGGGGAAAATCGGAAGTTCCAGCCTTGTGGCTCAGTTTGCTACTAATGGGATCCCGGATAAGGGAGAAGAGGAAGGATTCCAGTTAGATCCCAAAGGAACTTATGCAGAGTTGTGGATGGGAACACATGTGAATGGACCATCTGTTATTAAAAGCAGCCAACAGTCCCTCTCGGATTTTATTCACAAGAATCCGAGTCTTCTTGGTGAAAAAGCAGTTCAAAAGTTTGGAAATGATATTCCTTTCCTCTTTAAAATACTTTCGGTAAGTCTAGAACTTGTTTTACCTATACTTAAGAAAATTAAAAAGTTGTATCAAATTACATTAAGCAAATAATGTCATATTAAGTATTGCAAATTGTGAATAATTTCTAATTTTTCTTTTTAAAGGTGCAAACTGCATTATCTATTCAAGGTAATTTTTGAGAGATATTTAATGTATATATGAATGTACATGCATAAAATATTTAACAATATTCCAATAACCTAAGCGCAAAGTCAATTTCTTTGATAGGAACGAATATCTAGTAATCGTGTTCTTTTTTAATCAAAAATGACAACTCGTTAAGTCATTCATGCAAGTCACTATTAAGATGACGAGGCATTTGGCTACCTTCGGAGAATCAATAATATTAGAAACTTCGTGCTTTATTGACTGTGGAAGAACACGGTTAAGTATATGCTTTTCGTTTTGATAGAACTTGATTTTGCGCTTTTGGTTATTTAAGTCACGATTGAGTAATTTCATCCATGAAATTTTGACATTATTTTCCATATTTTATCCGTAGCTCATCCAAATAAGGCTTTGGCAAAAATTATACATGCCCAGCAACCCGAAGCTTATAAAGATGACAATCACAAACCGGAAATGGCTATCGCATTAACTCCATTTGAAATGCTTTGTGGATTCCGATCAATTGACAAAATTATTTCATTTCTAAAAGGTGCAAACACTAAAATCCTTCGTCTTTTACAAAGAAATTTTATTCGCGAAGTAACAATTTTTGTTTGATATCGCAAAGATGTTCCCGAACTCGGAGACTTAATTGGGGAGGAGGTCATAGCTAATTTAGCCGCAAAGAAAGATAAGGAGAACTTGAAGTCAGCATTTTCTAAACTTGCTAATAGTTCTTCAGGCCAACTGGAACAACATCTGTCCCGGTTAATAACAAGAATTAGATCAATAGGTCTTTAGTGATGAATACGATTTATATACTTAATTACAATTCTACATTTATGTACTATTCATTAACTACGTAGGTATTTATTTTAATATGTGTATTTTTTCTAATTTTGTGTAGAAAATATAAACGAAAGAGAAAGTATAGAAGGGGAACTAGTCCTTCGCCTTTCCGAAAGTTTTCCAAATGATGTTGGAATATTTTGTGTTTACTTTCTTCAACATTTTACATTGGATCCGGGTCAGGCGGTCTTCTTGCCTGCTAACGAGCCTCATGCTTATTTATACGGAGGTTGGTTGCAATATAATCTTGTATTTTCAATTTCAAAGTTCAATAGTTATAGAAAACCTGTAGAACTGTGTGAATAATACTTTTTTATTTTCTTTATTGTTATAATACAGACTGCGTAGAGTGTATGGCTGCCTCTGATAACAGTAAGTCCCTATTTTTTAACTGACCTTAAGATAATCTACATTATCGTGATGCCCTATTATTTGCTAAAATACCTTTTAACTCTTAATTATAGCCGTTCGTGCTGGTTTGACACCAAAATATAGAGATGTGAACACATTAGTGGAAATGCTAACCTATGAATCTGGACGTGACTGGGTCATTAAGCCTACAACCATCCCGCTGAATTTGACAAATAAATGTTCAAGTGACGAAGATTCTTTCGCATTGCTTTATAGCACCCCTGTTGAGGAATTTTCAGTTATAAAATATCAGGTAAGTCTAAAGACAACTCTAACAAGGATAATTAGGCATTTAATTAAATACACCTTCAAATATCAAGGAAGTATATTTACAGGTGTGTTTAAATATATAAACCTATAAATTAACTTTTTAAGTCCAAAAATTAATTAATTCCCGGGTGTTTTCTTTTTCCAGAGTGCTAAACCATTCTTCGTGGAGGCTCGAGAAGACTCCGTTTCAATAATGATCTGTGTGCAAGGCGAAGGGCAAGTAGACATCGATGGAGACTTTGGTGATATTCAAGAGAAAAATGCAATTGTGGATCTTCGCCCTGGGACAGTTTTATTTCTGCCTGTTCGTCACAACGCATTTAACTCTGTCAAAGTCTCTCCGACAAACAAGCTCCCTGTTGTCATTTACAAAGCGTTCTGTACTCCCTGAACTCTTTTAATAGAAAAGACTGATTCTTAAAAGTCTGCTGTCTGCTCTACGAATTTCAAAAATTCCAAAACCAAAACCAAAACAATTGAAATTATACTGTGTATGCGAAATAATGACAAGAAATCACAAACCAATAGATACATTACGTAACAATACAAATATAACTGCACTTGTTCAAGTTGTAGTCTATGCAATGATGGGAATAATATTTCTAGACATTTACCAATAGATGTGATGTAAATATATAGTCATATTTTGAAAATGAAATGCAATAAGCCAAAACTAAATAAATAGTATAGGGTACCTAAACCTATTCAACAGTTTCTTTCAAATTCAACAGGGGAAATAGATTATTATAATATTGTATCATTAAAACTACTATATACGAAACCCGAAACATTAATATAATATGCAGATCAGTTTTTTTGTAGCAAGATTAAGCTACGCATGAAGTAGGCATTGCTAAATGTTACTTCCGTGATTAGGTGTAATAGTGGTGTAATACTAGTACATTCCGCGCATAAGGATTCTCGGGGGACTGACCCGTACAAAACTCCTTTCATATAGGGGAATGGGGAATTCCTAGTATCCATTAAAATGTAGGTGGCTTGAAAAGCCAATAAAAGAGTTCAATGCAAACAAAAGATGAATGTAGTATACTGTTCCACAACTTCAAATACCTTTTCAATTATCTGCATTAAGTCCACATTCACAGGCAAGTGTATGCAGTAAAACTTGTGTTGTTAAGTAGCTAATTATTATGTTAATTTGTGCATATATCTATGTGAGACCTTTTAGATAAGACCTAACCTATACTCAAGGAATTAATTGGCAACAGCGGAGTCACATCCAAATGTAACCTTTTTTGTAGGTAGTTTCATTTTACTAGATTCCTCCATTTTCGTCATTGGGTCCAGTTCTACTCTTTTTCATGTAAATTAATAAATATATAGTGAAATTTCTTAACTGAAATCCTTATACGCGGAATAAACTGTAATCCCAACCCAAACCTTTACACTTTTATTGCAGCTAGAAGATTAGTTAGTTACATTTACATTATTAGCACCTTAAACGATGATTTCACTAAAATGCTTTCTCCTGGAAAAGTCCTTTACTGTTAGCTTTGCTGAAGAATAGGCGTGAATAATGAATGCAAAAATCTGTAACTGGTTGTGTGCTTTCGTGTTACCAATAATTTAAATTGCCAAATCCTGCCTATTATTTTTAGTTTACATTATATTATCTAATATGGTTCATGGATGGATAGTACATACATGTCCTGTTGATAGATTCCATTTTTGTGATGAAAATTGTTACCATATATTCATTCTAACTCTGTCATTGTCATTACTAATACTATGCACATTTACAATAATAATAATGTTATATATAGATATAGTACATAGGTAATTAAACGATAGATTTAATTTGTGCCTATTTGCTTACTATAAGATACTACATTATATATAGTATTAACATGGTGCTAAATAGCTAATTAAAACTGAAGAACTAAAATACTATAATTAATTAATTTAGTTATGCAATAAATGTAATGCAAAAATGTTTTATGTCTATGCTTGTAGATGTATACGAAATAAATCTGTAAGATAAAGATAAATGATAGCTAATATATGCTAGTCCAAATGATTACTATTTTTGTCATTATTTTTATGCTAACAGTAATAAACTAGCTTACAGGCTAAGGAATTCAGAGATCTTTTAATTAAAGATGAGGGGGCATCCATAAATAATTGGATTTTTGACCTAGCCTTTCAACTTTGCATTAGTATACTTCCATAATGAGTCTCGTTAAAACCTATAACAATATAATATGCATTTAAATGGGCTTTCAGAAATCTAGGAAAATTCAAACATTTCAAAACCCCCATTCTTCAAAAGCATTAAAATTGTTGAAAATTCTAAAAGAAATTATAGTGTTGCTGACTTTACCTTTTACATGTAAAATGTAAAGTAAATTGAATTATATGTAAAAGTAAAGCATGTAAAATAAAGTAAAATCAATTGACTCAGTAGAAAAAAATTACCCATACGCATTTACACACATTCCATAAAAACTAAAAAAGCTTAAAAAACTTCTATGCTTAAATACATTTTATTCTCCAAATAGAGGGTGCAAAAAATTCGAAACAGTTGTCTGAAGGATATCCGGTCTAACTTTTAAATGTTTATATGTTTTATTAAGTAGGTAAAAAATTTTGGATTGTTTTCTAATCTTTCATACACATGCTACATAAATGTTTTGCATTAAAAAATATAATTGCATGATATATAGAAAAATTCCTTTACCATTTACGCTTACGCATGTAAAAAGCGGACAAAAAAATGTTCATTAAAAGCCAATAAAATGGGCATAAAGCAAAAACGGAAGCATAAACGCACCTAAAATATTCCATTCAGTATTAATTGTGCTACTGACGCTGTAAAGGCATCCGTTGTCAATATCTGCCAATCAAAATCGGATCGGTTTGTTGCCCGCTTACGCTACCCGGGTTGAATTGCTGTTTTTGCCTATGTTCTGTTGCATTTATTTGATTGTTTGGTTGTGGTTGCTGGCTTTGGAAAGCTTTGCTTAAAAAATTCTTGATTCGTTGATTCGCTTCGCTACTTTGAGTCTTTTGAGTGAGTCGAGCTCGCCGTTCGTTAGGTTCGTTCCCTTCTCGGTGTTCGTGTCTTGATGTTCTTGTATAAATGTTTATAGTTTTGTTGAATGGTGGCTTTAGCTTTGGCTTTCAGAGCTTTTCGGCTATTGATTTGCTTGAGGGGAAAGATCTCCAAGGCAGATCGTCCCATGGACTCAATATAGGCTAAATATTGCTTTTACCTTGAAGTTAGCATTGGAGCGAAATTCGTAATAATAATAAATGCTTCGATTTCCTTTTCATATTTTGATTTTCTCAGTTAGGATTTCGGATTTAAGGAATATTAATTGTTTATAGGGTAGCGGAATATTGCGGGGCTCTATAGCGGAAATTCGGCTATCTTTACTAAGCCCAAAATGTTTCAGTTAGTCTCACATTAAGCCCAAAAAATAAGCAAAATGTTGCCCACTCAAATTGAGGAATTTCAGTCAAACCTTCAATTACTCTTGCAAAATCGACATCCAGAGGTAAGTTTTCAAATTTACATATTTACAAAAAATTAAATACAACCCGAAGCGTATTCCGGAAGTAGAAAAGTACAACAATTTTACACATTTAGAGGAATTGGGAAGGTTTAACAATATTTTTTGGAACAAAACTACAAAGAGCTTCCATAATAGCGTTACTGTCGCCCAGAAGCTAATAAATGTTGTTCCCGATGTTTTTGTACCTACTTAACTTTACTACGTATTTAGAAACAGCTGATCATCACAGTTTAGTGTTGTTTTGATACCGGAAAGGTCTAAGTGCCCCTAGGGGATATAGGTCAATCACTAATCAGGGAGAAAAATTGTCTACAAAATCTGGGAATTTTTAATTTTTTGCGGTTTGGGGGAATGGGTGGGGAAAAGATACGGATTTAGAAATAGTTTGGCTGTTTTTAGAAGCCTATTTTCATTTATGGCTTTATTACTTTTATTTATTAGTTCTGTTTAAGCCTAGAGGACGTTATTTTTTTAAGGATAATAGTTTTGCTTCAAATTCTAGGGCTGAATGCTAACTGAGTTGATTTTTGTTGTTCTAGGGAATGAAGGTGGAGAAACTCGGTGAAGAATACGAAAAGTATTTTCTTAAACATGTCGAACCACACATGCTTTACGACAAGGCCAAAAATTGGAAGACGGCAATTGAGAAGTCTCAACACAGTTTACGGAAGCGATTCCGAATATTTGAAATTCATGACTGCCTATTTATAAAAACAATGGAGAGGCGATCTGAAAAAGAAATGAGACTGATAGCACAATTGTCCAACTACTATTCTATGTTATGCATTGGCAAAGAGGACCACAAAGGAAGGCCAAGTCATAACATGCTCCAAAATGACGACGGCGATATGCTTAAAGTTACTAAAACGGAGGAAGTCGGCTTAGAAGTTGAAGTGGAGGAAACGATAACTGGCGACCAAGAGGACGCTGACCAAGACAATGATCCCGACCAAGATCAAATGCCCGTAATTGTGCAGTCCAACGAATATGGAAATATCGTCGTAACAGATGGAATGATTACTGATAATGATGATGAACATTCTTCAAGACCTGAAGGTATTTTTAGTAAGAAATCGAACACTGTTTACATTAATATCTACATTTTTCATACTTTAAGCAATAAGCGTTAAAGTCAAATACAACAAATACGAAACCGAAATGTTCAGAATGATAATTTTTACTTCTAATTACAGCAAATGGAGGTCCCTTCCGCTATTTGGTGAAAGATAATGATATAATTGACATTTCCGACGACAGCGTTCACTCAGAATCTCAACCAATGCGATTTCAAGTTGTCTTCGAAACTGTAAACGGTGAAGTCAAGTTCGATCCAGGAATTCAACTAGTAGAACCTCTACCAATAGCTAATTCTAGACAAATACAACCAATGGCTCCAAAAAATTCCATTGGTAAGTCATTTTCTGTTGTAT
>JAQFYC010001317.1:0-36118 GCA_034694165.1 Tomocerus mixtus | reverse complement strand
GTGCGACCTATGTAATATGTAAGTGTATGGCTATATGTATAATACATAAAGTAAATGCATAAAGTCCAAATTCCTTGCTACATATACAGATAAATCCTAAGATCCAAAAGGAAGAACCTTAAGAACATTGGGGTACAGAAAGCTAATAACTAATAACTCTCCCACATTCTTAATAACCACAGCGATGATATTTATATTGGAATCTTAACGTTAGGATACCTTAGTTCTTGTTCTTACTCTTACTAACCTTAAATACTTAACATTGGTTATTAAATCCTTCCATTCTTACATAAGTTACAGGGATTTCATGTAATTATGCTTTATATGCAATAACGCTGATATTTCGGGATTTTAAGTTTTAGAGTATATCTTATACTAATATAATTACTAGATTCCTGCATGCTCCTGGGGTATCTATAATTAATTGATCAAAAATGTAATTGTAAGTGCCACATTACATACGAACTGGCATTTTAGTCTGAAAAATTAAATTTTCGATCCATATAATGGACGATTACGATTTTTAAAAAACATTTTAATTATTCTAGCATTTTTTGAGTTATGAATAGTTTTGTCCTTAAATATAGGCTAGGAAATAAACGGAGAGCCTAATTACGTGTATTCCCTGCAACTATTCTATCTAATTTCCAAATCTTCAACCAGAGTTGCCACAGGAAGGAAAGCGGATATGCTATCACGCTACTCTAAGCTCATCTCCAGCCGCCATCGCATCGCATCGCAGTCACACTAAATAAACTGAAGGCACGTCAACCCTAGCCATTTCTATCTAGTGCACTCTGTACTTACGTTTAGCTAGCAAGTATAATGTCTAATACTACATCCCAGCATTTCAATTTCACTCCTTTCTGAAATTCCTCTTAGTGTCAGTGTCAGTTAAGTCAAAATCTATCCAGAACTTACATAAGGTACTGGTTAGGCGTCAGAAGCACAGCAGAATGCTATTTTCTTTATTACACTTAAATAACATCTTTTAGAGAGAATGCACCTAGAATACATATCCTTATTGTTATGGATATGTAGGGCAGACTTGCACTTCTATTACATTCCTAAGTAACTACTATTACCTTACAACGTTGCTCTTATTTATTGTACGTACGTTTACCGTTTACGTATAAACGTCTTGAGAAGAGAAAATGCGTTTTTAGAGAAAAAATCCGGGAAATGGAGCGAGTGGGGTGTAATGGCGTTGGATGTGATGTGATGGTGGGCTATTGATACTAAATATGACAGAATAATAATAGCTAGTCGAGCCAGATGTACCTTATAACTTCTAGAGGACAAGACTCACGTATGTAATATTGTACTTACGTACGTACATACGTACATACACGTCACGATCCAACATCCAACATCCAACCCATCGACCATACCATACGATACCGTATCATAAGCCTTAATATCTATTGAAGATTGAAAGAAGCTCACATCACACAGTCATTGTCATTATTGAATGGTGAAAAGAAAATCAAACCAAAGCCGGCAAGACCCTAAACCAAAACTGAATACCATCTGCACCGTGGGTAATTGTCTCCCAAACTATTCTGCTAACATTTGCAATACTAACATTACATACGAACTCACATTACACATACCTAAACCTACGTACCTTTATAGCCACTGTGGAAGTAACTATAATATTAAATTCTTAAAATGTCCTTTCTTCCTCGAATCTACGACGTTATATTGACATGTGATATGATATGATGTGATATGCTATCACATTACAAGTAGGGACGTTAAAAATAGCTTAAAGAGCTGATGTGCAGAGTACAAAGGTTGTTTCCAAGCAAAAAATACAGTGGGGTTCGCTAATAGTCCATCCTTACACTTTCTCCATTATTAACCTTCGCCACAAAATACAGTGCATTATTTTTGTAATGAATTTTGGAGGATTCTATGATTCTACAATCCTTATGAATGATATCCTTTAATTTAATTACCGTAACAAATTGTTATCTAAGGTTTAGGAAATAAGTCGCAACATACTTACCATAAAACAGGGATGTTGACATTTTGCATTTATGCAAGCGGACAATGGAAAAAGTTCTGAATTTCCCTGGGTCTGTAAAAAATAAAGGTGAAAGTGTTATAATTGAATATTTATAAAGCACACTGTAGGAAATACGTAAGTTACGTAGGCATTTTAAAATATTTTTCATAATATAGTACATCCTACTCGTGAACTATACTATGTATGTGCAAAGGAAAGTCTTGTGTATACACGGCATACTTGCATACCTACGATACGTAAGTTTGAGAATATCATTATGGCCAATAATGGAGAATTCCAATTTGTACCTATCACATCACATCAGCAATCCAATCCATGACAGACGATACACAGAAGCCAAGAAGGCACATTCTCCGTTTTTCAATTCATACTTACCATTATGGATACATTTTATAGTATGACACTACTATTACATTGCATTTTTGTTCATGACATCATTTTGCTACTGTATTGTAGGGGAAGGAATTTTCTTGGCACATTCTCCTTATAACTTGTAACTGCGTCTACCTTACCTAAATATGTATCATTATTACCTAGGATGAAATGAGAATGTGTAAGTATATAGGTAATACTCGTTTAGTTGCATTTACAAAGGTATCTCAATCTCAGTAATGTAATAGTAAGTAGCAAAGAAAATGTGATGTATAATGTTACTGACAATGGCATGCCTATTGATTTCTCTGTCCTGTCTGTTTCATTTGAAAAGATAGTATAGAAATAGAAGGTATTTTCCATTATCACATTTTCCATTACTGCATGGCAGAAGACATCTCTCATCTCAACACTTTCACAGGAAGGAAAGAAAAAAATTCTTTATTGTGTGTAGCATGCTATAGGCTGTTACCTTACGTACAATATTGCTCTCCTAAATACTTTCTAAGAAAATAGGAATACACTTCATGGAATTTTATTGAATTCTTTAGCTAATATACAGCTATAATTAAGGTCCTTACATCAAAAAAAGCCTGGAGAGGTATTTTCTCCTGTAGTAGGTTATTTAGCATTATCATTTTCAGTGACAGCCAAGACGAACTTATCAGAATATTGTCGCAATTTCTTTGAAACTTTTTTCTGCAATAAATAGCTACAGCATTATTGCCTAAAGCTCTTGATTTATTACAAATAAGTGACAAAAGAGGTAAAAATCAGGAACCTCTAAGAATTATACTAGAAAATTGCTCGTTAAAGTTGTGGGAAGAGAATATTGAAATATTGGTAAAGATTTTTGGATTGATTTTTACGGCAAACGTGAAAAGGTAGTTAAGAAATTATCTTGGTACATAGAAATGGAGCAAAGTATGTATCATTAGAATTGGGCACACTTTTAGAAGATAGATACAGATAGTATCCTTACAATTGCGTATTTTATTGTGCAATATATCTTAAGACATGATTTACTACTTACTTAAATAGTTAAGTAGGTGTGCATAGTGTGTATACTAAATACCTTAAGTATTTATCCTTGAAAAATAAGTCAACAATTTATAATATACTAGAGTGGTACAGAGTTGTGCTTAATAATAACATTGCATTATTCCGTTCACTCAGCTTTGCTTTATATTTTGCAATAGGTAGTTGAAATGTTGAAGTAACGTAAAGCACTGGAGCCTTAATGGCCCTTTTGAATCTTAATCACACTTTTAGCTTTTTGATATATGAGCCCATTACACCCATTTAGTAATAGAACGGGATTTCTTGTCTCCTCTACTTTAGTGGATCTTTTAGACTTGGCTCCACTCTTCTGTCGACTTATCGTTAGCTACTATATACTACATAGTACCATAATACAAAAGATATTTTCTACATATATAGGTACACATATACGTTAAATGCATACAGATATACAATATACATTACAAATGCTTATAGACATAATGCAATGCAATAGAGAATACACAGAAGCCAATGGGACTTTCTCCCTTATCCTTTCACCAGCACTTTCTCCAACTCTGTTGACTCTTACTTTCTTCTTGGAGCTTTTCTCCAGGGTCTCATATGTTACTGGTGCTTCAGTGCCTCTACCTAAACTTTTACCTTTACAACTGAATGGGCACAGTAGATATGTCATAGGTAACGAGGCACTTGGATTTTCTCATCCTAACAATAATATCTAATTTTCTGAGTTTATTTGCTAACGAAATATAAGAAAGTATCTGTAATAGTATTTTTAATGGGTCAATAAATATTGTTTTCTTATTTTAATGAAATATCTCCTTTATAATACTATTTAACATTAATTCGTTACATTAATCTTTGTTTTTCTTACAAACAAAAGGAGTTATTAAATTGAGATTAATATTAATTGGCTAACAATGTCACATAAATGTCATTCGATAATTTTGAGACTATTTGTTTTTAAATCTTTAAAAGGTTGATGTAGATCAATGAGGATTTTGCTTCGAAATGTTCCACAAACATACTACTTTAAATAATTCCTTCATATCTTTTTGTTTGTCTCAAATGCAAAAGAGTGACACAAATGCTTATAATTTTTACTTAATTTTAATTTCCTTGCTTTCTAAGTTTTCCCTAAGACAAAAAGGATTGAAAACCTAAAATTCAGCCTAATGTCACCGAAAATGGATCCCAATGCCTCAAAGAACCTTCTCCCTATGGCTGACACAATTTATCTATATAATAGCAAGTTATAAATGTAGGTACACTATTTATTTCTGCACCTTCTAACTTCTATCTGTACCTTCAAGGGAAAGTAGTTCACTCACGCACATGAGTATACAGAACTGATAGTAACTTGAACTGCAACCTTACTTCGAGGCTAGGTTCTTGCAGCTGCAGCTGGTCTCCTCACTTTTCCTATCTTCTGGACTTTTGGTCATAGTTATGTTATTTTATATGGCAACGTGTTTAGATAGCGTAGTTTCAGATTCCGACTTTATTCAAGATAGGAGCTACAAACTACAACTACTAACTTTAGTTGAAATGATAACATAATTCTGATGATGATAGCTCGCTGGCGTGGCGTGGTATTCCATTGGAATGGTATGCCGTGGCGAAGATGTACAAGCAACTTCCCTTCTCTTGTTTATAGTTGTAATAGAATCTTTCCTCCTTTCGTTACGTTCACTTGTTCAAATCTTCTTTCAGATATCAAACCGTTTGTTCCTCACTTTACTTATACTCTAAAGTCTCCTCTGCTTTCCATTCCACTTTCACTTTGCACAAGCCTAACTAACCTAAGTAAGTTTAAATTGGAAACGCTCTAGAATCAACTACAACCTTCATCGCTCCATTCCAGCCGCCTTCATTGCTTTGTGGTTTTAATAATAACGGCTATGAATACATGTTTCGTTTAAATTACTATTTTAAAACTGAAACTGTGAACTGTGCCGATTTCTCTTCAGGAAGTTAAAACAGCCATATGGATAATTATAAGTACCTTTACAATGTAATATATAGTGCGGTCTGACAATATCTAGTCAAAATGAGGTCAAAATGATTGCTGCACTAAATTGTAGTTAAAAGGTAATTAAAATTCAACAAGGAATTTCTAAGTGTATCCTTTGGTCTGGTCCAGAGCTTTGGTTTTTGAAACTTAAAGACGTGTTGTGGTTAAACCAAGCAAACCTTATACTTATAGGTACTGATATTTGGAAAATTATTATTTCAAAGTTCAAAGTTATTTAGTTAGTTATTTAAAGTAGTTCCCTCAGATGTAAGAATATCCGTAATTGCACTTTTGGAGTATTACGTGATGTTATATAAGCAAGTTAAAATTACTTTAGCCCAACATACAGATAGATGCAAGTTTTATGATTTTACTACATCAAAACCTCTAAGACATAAAATTACAGTAATAAAGCATATAGTGTATACAGTATACAGCAAACGCTTAGGAGCACATAAATACTATCAGTAGTATACTTAATTTATGTGAATGCATTAAACTACTGGAGTAAGTTAATTCGTTTAAGTGATGATGATAAAGTGAAATAAGTTTCTCTTTAGTCCTATCATTTAATTAGTGTGTAAATTAATTTCCGGCCATTCCATCCTGAATTGAATCCTATTCTGAAATCTTTAAGTTCATCTCTAAGAATCAATTCTTTATAACCTATATTTATAAGTACTATACAGTATAAGGCGTAGTACAAGTGAAAATTCCTGTATCTGGGTTACTATTACATTCTTTTTTGTTTATAAGTATGTCTGCTTCTGCTTATAAGAAAATCCTCTTGGCTTTCACAAAGAAACTATTTAGTAAACAGGTTGTAGCTGCGAGTGTAGTATTACAGTAGCATCTTCTTATACATAAAAGTCCCTAGAAATGCTAACTTCTGGTTTGGGCTTAAAAAAATAAGGAGATGAGCGAACTACAGATAGTGTGTACTAGTAAAAAGTTAAGTCTCGACTCTCCAAGTTTTACCAAGTTCCTAACTGGGCTGATGAAGTATTCTGTATGTGGGGAAAGTAAAAGTAGAAAACACGAGAGTATAATTCAATTTAATTCGTTTTCATAAAACTTGCTATGGGTTGGTTTATTGCTAATTAAAAGACACGACTGTATTAAAATCCTGAATCTTCTAACCTTCATCAACATAAACTAGAGATAAAGATAATAGGAAAGCAAATATGTACCTAACCTAACGTATATTAAATACCAAATACTACGTAGCTGAACTGAACTCAAAGAAAATGATTACAAATGGTGAAATTGGAAGTGAAGTGAGTTTCCTAAATTCCTCGAGTACTAAAATCTAATCAAGACAAGGTTTTCCGAGTTTTAAATGTTTAAGGTAGAAATCCTTTAGTTATCTGTATTTGACTTGGCTTGGGTTTCTATTTGCTGTAGTCGTAGTCGTAGTCGATGAAGAATCTTTTAGTTTTCGTGGTTGGATTAGGATCCAATTCTTCTATGTATGTATGTCCCTTTTATATCATTTCATCTTAAAGGCGGAGATGAAACGTTGAGATGAGGGAATTCTTTCTGTTCGCCAATATATTGAGTATCTGATCTGTCCTAGTAGATTCATCTGTCTAATGTGGTCTGCTCTGTCTTGGTTTCATCTGGTCTTGTGCGGTGTGGTGTAGTACTTTAGTGTATTGTATTGTACTGCAGAATATGGATGTACATATACATTACTTGTACCGATAGTTCTAGTTGTATGCGTGAAAATCGATAGTCCCTCGCCTGGCGTCAAAGAACTGTTCATAGAGCCGTGAAAACGGATTTGCTACACTAAATGCTCCTTTTATCTCCCGAGCTTCTCTGTCCTTTTCCGTCCTGGCTTGGCCTGGCTTGCCTATGTCCTTTTTTAAGAATTAAGCCAGGCTATCAATTGGCAAGGACAGACAACGTAGTAAGTATTTAAGAAAGGTATGTATGTGTATATGTTAGGTAGCTATAGTATATAGTGATCGGTAAAGTTGGAATACCTAGGTAGCCAGGTTTCTGAGTGTTAGTATACATATGACACTATTTACAAGGAATGTATATGTCTGCGGCACACAGTAGTAATTAGCAAGTTGTGTTACACATTTGAATACAAACATTGTTAACATTTGTGCTATTTCTGTTTTTTAGTGACCAGTTGACGAGCTAACATTAAATTTTGAAATTGACAGTGCCAAAGTCTTGACATAGCTTATCTTACCAAACAATTTTTGTCAAAAAAACTTTATTTGCTCCTTTCTTCAATTTTTAAGCATAGTTTCACATAGTTTAGCTTATACGATAACAATTTAACAGCCATTTACTATTATACATCCATAGACAAATAATCCTCAAATAAAAGTAATCCATAGGTCACACTTGCCCAAAAGTTGATTGATATTTTTAAGAAAAAAGAAATGGGTACAAAATATTTGGCCAAAGTTCTATGTTTCCGAATTAATTCAAGGATTTTTTTTTCTGCAGGTTTACATCTGGTGAATAAGCTACATACATAATTAGCATCAGCAAAACATTAACCCAGTATTTCTTAAAGGGCATAAGAATAAAAACTTTTATAAATAGCTACAAGATAAATGGTGTCGCTAGCCATGTAGCTTAATATGTGTCTTTGACATATATGTAAGTACATTGCATTGTCAGTAGGTACACAAATAAGTATCGGTGTGGCCATTTACTTAGGTAACTAAAATGTCGGTATCTTTCTACATTTACCATTTACATTGACAACATCTCGTGGAAGAACAGGAATTCAAGTGAAGTCAAGTCAAGCTAAGCCAAGCTGTGAACTGCGCTTTAGTCAAGTCAACCTTAAGGCAAATCATGCCAAGTCACTCAAGTCAAGTTACTATAGCCATCCGTACATAAGATAGTAGCAAGTATTCATAGCATAATACTTAGAGAGAAGAGGAGACGCCAAACCACTCACTTTACTCTCGTCTCGAGTAGTTTCTTAGAGGTGACAGGAATTCTGTCTTGTCTTGGCCTTATGAGAATCCATTGGACGTTCCTTTCTTAGCCAAGAACAGTGGATTGGATTGGCTTGTCTTTTCTTTGGCATCTTTTCACAGTATGAACCAAAACTAAGCTACTAAGCTTATACCTTATTGTATACTGTGTATACTGTAGTGTAGCAGAGGCAAACAGGAAGGCAATGAATGTTTGTGATGGAGGGAGAAGGAGTTAATGGGAAACAATGTCACTCAAGTCAACTTGAATCGAGTCAACCATACATAGGCGTCCTCCCGTGTCAAATTATATTAAACTTTAAAAGAATTCTCTCTTCACACTTTCTCCTTAACATTCACCACTTTCTTTTCCTTCTCATTTCAATTTACAAACTTTTTCTTTAGCATAGCTTCAGCATGAAGTATCTCTATCTGTATAGTAAATATTCAATGCAACTATCTGTCCTTAGCTTAAGCTACTTAACTATAATCTTCGTATCTACATATATGTAAGTATTACATACCATAAGATCCATGGATATAGGTATCTTATAGTTGTCGGGTATTCAGTCAAATCGAATGCAAGTGGTGAAAGTGGCTTTTAGTTTTTATTATTCTCAGGAGATTCAAATGAAATCTTTTGGCTAAAGACGTTACTTTACTAGGTACTGAACCGATCCCTTTTATTTTATCTTACTGCGTCGTTACAGACTGGGCAATGATGATTGTTGGACTAAGTTTGCACAAGTTTACTTTCATAACTCTCCCCAATATATCAGTAGACAGACTATCGTGGGATGGCCATGGCGAAGATAAAAGTGGCAACACACTGTGATTGCACAACTTAGAACAGACATTCCGTGACAAGACATTTCATCTCACTTACATTTGCTACCTAGCCAATGTTCGGCATTATTTATGTTTATATTTATCGCACGTCCACGTAGGAACTTAGCAAATATCTATTTACTTATCTATACATCTATGTTCTAGAAGCTAAAGGCGAAATCTGGAGATTACAAATATAACCAAGGTGTTCAAAAATTGTTGGCTGAATGTTTGCTATCTTAAATATGGAATAGGCATGTACCTCCAGTGCGTATATAGTATGTGTGCAATTCAAGATTTCTGAATATTATGAGGCAATGTTAATTCTAAATTAAAAGTCATTAATTTCGGAGCAGAATAAGATTGGGCAACCGCGGTGTCCTGTCCAACACATTCTGATCCGACCTCTACTTGTTCAATTTTTGTCATTTCAAATTCTTACATTTGGTTTATTCATAATAAGTATATTCATATTCAATAATAAATTATTGAATTAATCAGTAAACCATGTTTTGGAGCACATATGACCTAATATCTTCATAAAAATAGAAAAATCTTATTGCTTTAATTAATACAATCGGTTATAAGCATAACAATTACTGAAGCATGATCATAACAAGCAATTTAGTTTTTATTCAATTTAGGATACCGTTGATATACCTATTTGTAATATTGAATACTAAATAGTATCCTAGTATTATTGAAGATCAAAGAAAAACAGTTGGCCTAAATCTGTGCTTAGCAAAACGGAGATGAGCTGGAAATAAGCCGAGAGGGGCTTCAGAAAACTTTCCGTGACACTTTTAAGAACTTGAGAAGTTGTAGGAGTATAAGAGTTTTACTATTCGTATACAGTTATATCTGTATTGTGCATTTATCCTGTTTTCTAAGTTTGTGAATATACTATAAGTCATTCAAATGCAAAGAGTGATGATTATGTAACAGGAAGTTGTAGAGAAATGTAAAGGATAATTAAGTTGGCTAAATATGATATCTTATGTGAGCATCGGAATAATCATTGCTATCCAAACTAACATAACACTACTATAAACTACAGACGCCCTGCAGTTAGTTGCGAAACAAAAGTTAACTAGAGCAGCGTACGCTTCTTGTAAGAACTTCAAGGAATGTTCAATGTTATGCAATTCCAAACGTACCTGTTCTACTTACACGCATCTAGTGAGAATCTGGAAGATTGTAGTACGCAACCTGACTGTTGCAATTACCATTCTACCGATATGTTGCTAAAATTGTAATGTACAAAATCGTTTCATTAGGATTTCTTTAATCAAATGTAATTATTTTATCCTTTTCCGTGCGTACTGTGCTTAACATTGAAATCTCAACTACTTAATTAATTCATAGAATTATAATTTAATATTATATTTTATGTAGATTCTAAAAAGATCTGTTCCATAATCCACACTAGTAGAAATAGACAAAGTAACCGTACTGGCAATATTTATATTGAAACTAGTACATTGAAAAGGTACTATTTTTTTAAGTTCACACAATATGCTTGTAATTGTAAAATATCGGCAAAGGCAGTCATTAAATACTAATACTTACCTATACAGTTAAAATATTTTCTAAGTACTTTTGTTAATTGCAGACGTCTACAAAGATTATATGTGATACTCACTGATCGAATTGCTATTTATATAAATAATAGTATAACAAATTAGCGTATCACTTCTATAGTATACGAGCACTACGTTATTACAGGGACCTCAACATTGTTTTCGCTTTTAATTGAAATATAGTGATGTGAATGTGACTATCCAAAATAGCAACCAGTGGCCAAAATAATATTAGATAAGTATGAGACCTTACTGATAAGCTAATTGTGTACATACATATACTATGTACGTATTATGTATAGTAGGTATAATGCGTTTAGTTTGTATAAAGGGAATGTGCGAATAGTACGAGCTTTGCTTATGCTATAATAATGATATGCTCGATATTTCGGAATGCTTGGACACTTGTATCGTATCTTGTATTCATATCATAAATGTCACATTATGCTGTGCATGTCATGTAGCTTTTTCCATCCATTTAAACATGTGCATGTATATATGAAATTCTACTTTGGCTGACTTATCGCTATCAGTACACTCTCAAGGAATCTCACTAATACTACGTAAAATGAAGTACTTAGATGGCAAGAAGTAAGAAGTCAAGCTTAACTCTCCTAGTACTCTATAAATTATTTTACATTCTGACTCTTCTGTCTGACTATTTATAAGTTCAGTATGCTACTGCTACTAGTTGAGTGTTAGTGTTATCATTTCCACTCACGTATAGACAGTAGGCAATATGAGAGAATAAAATAAAGCCTGACTTGACTTGACTTGACTTACTGGTTGAATAAGACATACATTCTGAAAGGCTTTTCTATCTTGACTTGCGTGACTTTCCACAATTTGTCACTAGTTCACTTCCAATATTAAAACTGTATTAAACCAGTAGGTCGAGGGTACGCTTACCGGAGACATTCCTCAGAATAATATATATATGATGCAGCAACCCAAGGTTTCTTAATGTCAGAACACAATTACAATAATTTACAATAATACAATTTACTGATTTATCGGAGTGTAAACATGCAGTTGCCTATAAATCAGCAGTTTTTTAAAACTGTCGGAAACTCACTAAAAATTCAAAACAATTAATTTTGGCCTGCATATATCCTAGATAATGTTATGAACTACTTTTGTGGAAATTTTGAGAAAAAACGATTCATAAATGCGGGTTAAATTTTTAGATAGCTTTGTTATCTATTTATGGTATCTTATATTAAACTATTAAATTAGCAAGGAATTGTATTTTATGAAGCTTTAAAAGATTGGAAAGCAAAAACTGTATCTTATACGTAATATAGGTTTCTAGGTGAAGTCGAAGCGAGCTAAATAAATGGTTGCCTCATAGCTTGAGTCTGACTTGACCCGTTGTAAAAGTATTCCATTCTTTTCCTCATTCGTGTTGGGAAACCATACCAAAAGTAAATGAGTAATGGAATCCTTCATAATTCAATGTCAATCATCACCTAACTTTCTCAGTGTGATAATAATGTCGGTCCGCTTGTTCCAAAAGCTAAAATAGGGAAAGGACTGCAGTAAAACATTAAAACAAATGTTCTATGCTACTTCTAGTGCTACATACAAACTCACTCACTCAATTTCAGATCAACCTTGCTTAACCTTACATAGTACATAACAAAAACCTACACAGGACTACAGGACAGTAATAAAGATAAAATAATACAGTCTACTATATAGAAACTTTACTTACGTAACTTGTTTATGGGTACACGCACCACATGACATTTCTGTTAACTTGACTAACTTACATACTTACCTTAACTGCCTACTTCTTACTTAACAACTGCTCTCTGCTCATTTTTCCCTATTCCCTATTCCATATTCCTTTACATACAACTTACATTCCATCATAACACAACATAAAACAAAAAAATCCTACATCGTAGTATGAAGCAAATAAAAAATAAAAAATTGTCACGCCAAGACATACCAAGATAAAGCTGATCCTACGTATGTAATAATAAGAATAAAAGGTAGGCGTACATACGTAGGAGAATAATATAATAATAGCCGAGAAGTAAGTTTTATTTCTTGCAATTCTTTTATCTTTTGTAACGCTGAATTTATGTAGGTAACTAAATCCGGGTCAAGACTCACTCACTTACACTCAACGAGTCAACTTCAACTGGAACAACAAAGTAAAACAAGCCAACCTTGTGAACAAACAATAAGGAAGGACAAGACGGGTATAAATGTTTCAAACCCCTTACTGCGACTGTTACACACTACGCGAGCAACATGAACCTAATTTTTCATGAGAAGCATGCATGTGCATGTGGAATGTGGAATTTCTTATCAGGCAACGACTATAAAGAGAAAGTCGACAAAGTTTAATGTAGTACTACAGAAATACCTACACCTACGTCAATTGTGTTGTTTCCTATGCATATTTCAAAGGAAAAGTTTACTAACACATAAATAGCTGCCTTGTAAGGTATGTACGTACATGGTAATTATTTACTACTTAGTCCAACAGATTTACGTTTGACAATACTTAAGCTTCATATCCTGCAAGAAAAATATTGTTCGGACATAATTTACTAATGAAAAGCACGGAAACATTAGAAATCAAATTACAAAAACGGATACAGGATTATTAACTAGCGGAAGCACTTTTATAGGAATTTTGATAATCTGCCTGTCTTTGGAAGAGCATAAGCTTTCTATACTTTCTATTTATAAACTTTATCTTAGCTCAATATTCTAATTAATGCGATGTTTTAAAAAGTGTTGCCTAATCTGACTGTTCCTTAATGATTTTTTGCTTGTTATACTATCCTGATTTTTTCCATATGAGCTACAACAATTAGAAGATATAAAAATAGTAAAGGTGAGAATGCCTATACTTGTAAGGTACAAAGTAACAATAAAATAATTCTCTATCAGTTTAAAATATCTATGTATGCAGATCTACCAACACTTTTCTGCGTTTATTTCCAGTAAACAAAAAATAAGGTCAAAAGTAGGCAATTCTGATTCTGATACAGATTACATTTCTACATTTCTACTGTTGAGATTTAGGTATATATTGTAAAGACAGCTCTTAGTAATTGTAAATAAGAAGAAGTGACAGATAAATGGAAATCTAGGTAACTGTTACGGGAAAAGTATTGTTTGTCTACTGCGACTCTCTGTCTCGGCTACCTTATATCTAAAAAAGTAAATACCTAATATATGCTACGCAGTAAAGAGTATAAAAGAACTTTCCCTGTTTCTGCATTCTGACTTGGGGTTACTAGATTGTAACATTGTACTAGACTGGAACCATACACCATAGACCAAAGTGAAGAATAAAAGGAGATGTACTATGTATAAATGAAAGAATAACACAATGGAAAAGTTTCCAGGATTTTACGGTGCTCTGCACGGGTTCCTTCAAAGAACAAAGTCAAAGAAGATCAAATAAGATCAAATACAAGGGCCATAATCTTTATAAGTAAAGTACTACCCCAAAGTCCAGACTTTCTCCATAAATCTATACCAATTTATCTCTAAAATGTTCGAGAAATTCTCAATACTACACTTTGGGGTTGGTTGGCTTAAATATCATCATTTCTTGCTAAAATGCTTTTGGTGGAATGGAATATCTAACGCAAATACATGAAAATGGGAATTGGATGACCTTACATATACGTGGAATCATTTCTCACACTTTTTGTTTAGTTTTCCCTAAAACTGTATCTTGATGTGTACATAACTTTTTGTCTATTTATTTCTGTCTCTCTCGTCCTATGTGATAACAACAGCTAACACTAGAATGTTTTATCAAAACGATAAGGAAGAAAACATGTGTGTTAAATGTTACATCGCTGAAGAAATAAAAAACAATAGTAATGGATGTTTGAGTAAAAGTTGTGTATATGTGTGTTGTAATCTCCATATCAATGCACTAGAAGTATACACATACTGAAACAAATGACATAATTCTTTATTTCCTGGAACCATGATCCAATAATGTGGAAAATGGGAATATATGGTCGGGAACCATTAATAAGCAAAGAAGATTAAAGGAACGGATGTAGTATATAGTGTATATATATTTATATGTAAGCCTAAGTACTATGCATAGTATTCCAAATCCAAGATTCTATATTTTATATTTCTTAGTCCCCATTTAATCTTCTCTTAACAAAACGTTACATAGCTATAATATGTCTAATGTAATATCAAGTTGGCAAACCATAAAACCATATTTTTACCCATATTAGTACCTATAAGCACTTAAATACCAAGTTTATACCGTATTTATCTAATTAGATTCCCCATCGAAATAATTTCCCCTTGTTATTACCTACGTCCATGCTTTTTTGTCCAAAAAATGTCCACTACGATATTATTTCATACAGGGTCACAAATTATATTGCACCTGCAAAACAATTGGTGAGGATGGAATGTAGTTTCTTGGAGAAATTTTGCAAATCATGTTATTAAGTAGTATAGAAAGACTGAAAAATCTTTCTCCGGTTCCCAATTCGCTAAATACGGTATTTTTGGAAACTGCATTCAGCATTAATACCTTTAAGACGGACAGCGTAGCACAAATACATTTGTACCGCAGTAGCTAAGCTATAAGTTCCTATTTTTTGCAGAATCAGTTTTCTTTACAAGGAACTTTCTTTTTGTACCTAAGCCTAGTACTTATCGTGGACTGGTAGAGTCGCAGTCGTAGCTAGATGATTTTATGGCTTTTATTGATATGCTGTCAGCTTGCTAAAAATGAGAAACATCAATTTATTACTGTTTTATGTTTATGGTTAGCTGTAATCTTTCTTCTTTGCAATAATAATGCTATGATAGTAAAGTATGATATTATTAGAGCAAAGCCGTGTAGATGGGAAAGTAAACCAGCCGACAACGCAATCCAGTAAAGTAATGAAAAGTTAACCAAGCGTCTGAGAAAAGGAAGTGTGTATAGTGCATAGTATGTACTCAAGCAAGTCTACATGTAAAGAAGATTTCGGATATCTTCCCTTGATTCAATTTAGTTTCCCGACTTCAATTTCAGATACGCATTACTGCGTTAACTCTTTTGAACTATTTAGATATGTACTACTATAGTTACAAAGTACTTATACTTTTACACAATACTCCATCCTACTTAAGTCTACGGTTTACTGTTAAGGAAAAAGATAATATTAATGTTAAGAAATTGTATTTTAAGAGTAAACTTAAATGTACTTTAGATCTAAATAGAATTTTAGACTAATGCATTCTATAATAGTACTATTTACATACTAATACAGGTAATTTAACATCCTGTCGTGCAATCTCTGTCAAGAGCCTTCCAATTGGTCTCAACAGTGAAGAACTGTGATCAATTTGGTGAAGGATAAATTATATTATTATATGTAGGTATCTTGTATCCTGTTTCGAATTATTATCATCATTATTATTGTAGGTGTATAGGAACAGAGAAGGATGAACTTATAAAGATATTTTCCGGTAGTCAACTTTTGGCAAGAGAAATATAATTGTTGCTCTAATATTTTGTTCAAAAATGCAAAATATATATTGAAAGTTGGGTCACGATTCATTGTGCACACCTATGATAGAGAAAATACATAATTTGTGTACATACAGAATTTCAATTTAAAGATTTGTGTACTTAGTAATTCACAAAGTATTCCTAATTAAGTTACACACTTTATCACTAGAGTTTATTAGCTTAATACCATTTGCCATTGATTGTGATTTCACAATAAGAATACAAGTGCGCAAAATTGGGAATTAACACCATCCTGTAATTATTTGTGTCATGAAATAAAATACTGTCAATCTAATATGTAGGTTTCTAAACCCCATATAAGTTGATTTGTCATAAATTTGTGGTCGCTAAATAAAAGTTGCTACTCAACTAAGTTGTGATTACGATGTATTGTTACGTATTATGTGTTTTATAAAGATGACAATGTAGTGACTCCCTTTGGGAAATAGATTGGTGTAGCAAGTTGCAGGCAAGGAAATAAAAACGAAAAAATCAATAGACTTCAATTCCCCAACGGAGTTATGCTAATGTTCATTGATTTCCTGTGTAAGTACATACAACTGGATGGTTGGAGTTGAAAGTTGAAGTCGAGAGGAGACAGAGAGACTTGTTCTAACTCTCTAACTGTATAATACTCCAGTTCTGTGAACAACACTACATAAAAAACAGATATTTCCTTTCCACAGCTATGTTGCTGAACTGAACTGACTATAACATAACGTAAATGGAAGGACAAAGACGGTCGTGTACCAAAGTCAAGCCCGAGTCAAGCCAGAGAGCATTAAGAGTAGAGCAGAAATATAGTAGAACAGCCTGCATTCCTATGCAATCTCATTCAAAAGGAAAATAATTAGCACTCACGTTTTCTCTGAAAGGTTTCCATACTTTCACTCTGCCTGTATATACATAAATATGTACAATTTATATCCAGAAAGAGATAAAGAGGGGAAAGTACAAACAGAATCCCCTTCAATACTGTTGAATGAATTCGAATGGAAACTAAGTACACACGCGTTGTATTTTGTATTTCTTCTTGTATACCCGTCTCGTAAGCATGATATGACTAGATGTGGACTAAACTATTAACTATCATGTAATAAATAACTGCTGGTTGTTATTGTGCTTTCGTATAAGACAATTATTTTTTCATAAAAGGTACGATGCGCATCCTGATGCGATGAGTAATATTTACTCCCTCATCTCCGGGGTGTATTCGTGTACAACTAAATTCAAGGAAACGTCAGTATTAACACTGGTTGTTGTTTTTAATGTGTAATTCCGTAATTCCGTGAACGACAACATTCTCCCAGTGAAGATCCAAACTTTCTGCTTTCCCTACACCTATACAAAAACGTAAATTGGGATAAAATAACAAGAAACAGTGAAATCAGGGGAACGTTGACAAAAAATGTGTATAAAAGTCGACCCCATTAAGATCTACACCAAAAAGACTAATCGTTCTTCGCCTTCTCAAAATTGAAAACAAAAAAGACCTTAGTACTAAGTATAATTAATATCTTTAAGATTGACTAATTTTTGACATTGTATTTCATTAATTACTTCATTCCTCTTTATATTATCACAATAGCCATTCATCAATCATTCTCAAGAAAACTTTCTGAGAGGACGTTTTAAGATAAGTCTTTGTGTTCCAGAAAAAAAATAAGAAAAAAACCCCATGGTTCGTCCATATGTTCTACTACTCTTGCGATTCTTTCAAACTAATAAGTGTGATTACAAGTAGTAATTTTTAGGTACAATACTTATGTATTTATACAAGAGCAATGCAATTCATGCTTACAGTTGGTGCAGTGTAGTCGCAAGAGTCGCAATAAGTACGAAAGCCTAAGCATTGTTCCAACAAATGCCAAATGGTGTGATTCGTGTGATATCTTTGTCATTTGCCAAAGACAATAACATTAGGTTGGCCCAAATAATGCATAATGGAGAGATTTCTTGCGTGGGAAGTAACACATTTTTGTTTAACTTTGGGCTGAATCTACAATCTACGTACATGTACATACTTTAGCATTCTAACTTCAAATCTAAATGATCCCCGGAATTGTAACACCTGTTTAGGCAATATACACTTTACATTAACTTTTATTGTAGGCATAATGACACTTGCAGAGCAAAGTTCGGATATCTGTGCTCTCTGTGCTGTTTCAGTAGGAATGTAAATATCTGTGTTCTATTTAGCAGCTAAAACTGTAAGTATCTGTATATCTAGAAGTATAATGTGAGTTGAACCCAGCAGGGAAAATGTGACCTTTTCATTTCCATTTCAATTACGCATTTACAATCCACTGATTCCGAAAGAAGATTGTTTTAGTGGAAATGAAAATTGTATTTTGAAGCAGTCAGCATTGACAAATGCAATTTCAATACAGGAGACAGATTTGCTAAGCACGGGGAATAGAATCATGAAGATTACCTAATTGTAAACGATATACATACATAATACATAGTAGTAAATAATCATTAGTGTCATAACTATCATGCAGACAAAGGGAATCATGTCATGTCATCTTCCTTTCCTATCAACATCATCATTCTATCCTATTTTCGTTTCCCCATCTCGTCCTCCCACTCTACGCGCTGTAACAATATGTTAGTATAACTGGAACAGTAGCATTTCTACATTATACACAGATGTACTAAAGAACAGAAATACAAATATGTCGAACGAGCTAAATCGGCGTAGCATGTACATATACCTAAGTACATTGTTAGTGTTTATGTATTTAGATATCTTCGAAAGATTGGATCATCTAATAATCAAGTCTACACAGTCTACCTACTCCACTTAAAGCTCATTTGATTTCACGAAGTTGACTTGCCTGAAGTGCAAAAGTGTGTAGCATAATGTCATGTCATTTTATAAGTGCGTACTGAAAATACTACATATATTGATACATATCTCACTCATAGTTTTCAATTGCGCAGTATTTGTATACGTATGTATAGGATATATGTAGTATTTCTTGTCCCTCTTTGTTGATATCATACCAATTTGTAAGTAATGACTTCAGCTAAAAATCTTTAAACATGTGTCATTCAAAAAAAGACTTATGAGCAATGAGGACCACCCTCTACAGAAAAATGTTCTTCCAGAAATATTTTGTGAAAGTAATCCATATTTGAAAGAATCCTTCTAGAAGGAGAGCAATAATAGTATTTAAAGAGAAATTCGTACGCTTATGCTAATATAGGTACATGTAGTAATTAAAGCAATAAATAAATTTTCGAGGCTGGCTACAAAAGATTCTACTATCAAAAATGCCTTCTTCTTTTTTAATGCAAAGTCAATAGCTAATACTAATAAGGGTTCACCTGCCCGAGAGATCTTATTGCCTTTTACCTGTGTATGTATGAAACCTGCTGAATTACATAAATGTTTCTATAATTGTAAACTGCCTAGAGTGCTACGGAAATTACTCTGGAATACCACAATATCCAGAATCCAGAATGCAGACACCAACCATACGGAATCCATTTAGTGTTAGTATTAGTCCGCATTACACGGAATGACGAATACCTCGCCACAATATCACCTAGAGAGTGAAATGGAATCAAACCTCAAAGGCAACCACACATTTAGGATGAGTGCATGGCATATTTCGTGTATAGATACTATTTAGTTGCTTATACAGAATACATTATAGGTACAGTTATAGTTTAGTACAGTATCATCATTTGACATGACATGACTTTCACTCATTCACTCGAGTGTCCGATTACATTCTACAATTGCTTTCGATTTCCTGTGATGTGGTTGGTTAGGGTTTTGTCATTGAGTTTTCGTCTCGTTTGGTTATGGTTCTACTATATTTGGTTCCCCGTATCAGCCAATCACTCTTTCCTCTAACTGGTGTAACCTTATGTGGCTGATTTTGTTTCCTAATACCAATTGGGACTGGGATTTGGGACATTTACGGCTATTTACCAATTACATACATTACTATTACCGTCTCGGTTGGCTTAATTTATTGTCAGATTGTGTTACTAAATCCTAAACGACTATACTAAATTACACCAGAATGCAGCTAACAGCTACCGATAACAAACACAAACTGGACAGACCAGACCAGGTCAGGTCAGAGAATTCCCACTGGGGGGATATTTTGCGTTGCACACTGGCCCATTCACTTTTACTATTTAAAGTCAATGTTTAAATGTTCAGGGGGAACGGTGCAATTGTTCCACAGGTTTCAATAATAGACAATCGTCCACCAGTGAAAGTACTAATTGTAGGTTTAGTTTGTATTGTTCGAAATAAATTCTTGAATTTAGAATTCCTTGCACTAATACGTATGATAAATATTAAATCACTACAGTATTCGATCAAATAAGAATTGCAACTTGAGACATACTTAGGAAATATATACCTATGTGTGCATCATGTATGTTATTATAGAACAGCAAGCCCCTATGCATAATTGAATTTATGATTGCGGAACTAAACAGCAATCAGGAGAATGCAAGATGTTGTTGATTTTCTTTTGTTAGGAAATTATCCAAGGTATTGTCATTATTAATTGGGAAGCAGATGTTGCATTTACCTGCAATGTAATTGAATTACGTACAACAATTAAGCACACCTGTAATAATACCTACAATTTATAGGTATATGTTTTTACATGAAGGTATGTATAGGAAATCTTATTGGTACTACAAGTTTAATTGTCCATCTAGTAAATATGTTGAACAAACCAATATTTAAATAGTGCATGCGTATTTTTATAAATATTTCGTAAAAGCTAACACAGTTGCTTGAATATTTTACTACCAACATATTATTTCGTTACAAAAACTAAAGTCCTCTGAACTGACAGCGACTGTATGTATTATCCCACATCCCAGGATAGAATTGTAAATTATCGTGAGTACATTACGTATATATTTAGGTAGAGTAATGTGAAACGTTAACGTGAGTGATGGATAAACATTTGAAAAGCAAAGTTTTATTAGCCATCCTCTGTAGTTTAGTTAGTTTCTAGTTTTTGACTCAGAAATATAGTGCAAGAGTTTCTGCTGGTAGTCTAAACATACTAACTCACGGAAGGCAGCCATAAAGGATATGTACAACATTCATTCAACATGTTCATTGTATAGGAAATATCCGAAAATCCGGAAAGTGTACTACTGTGTACATACATACATATGTATGCTATGCATGTGCGGGTTTATGTTTGACTTGGATTTTAGAACCATAATTTCAATAATACTTTTACTGCGCTATTATACATATTACTGCAACTGTTTTCTGTTCTGTTCAGACAAACTTTTATAGGCTAAGGCAGTGAGGTTATGGTTTATGTGTCCATAATATTTGCAAATACATTTGGCGCATGTAGGAAATGTAGTTTTGGCAATATATATTGTATGTATGTATTCACATTTGGTTATACTATATGTATGTATATACAAATGCATAGCAATAGCAGTTGATTAAAGTGTGAAAGAGATGGATAGAGAAATTATCCTGTGGCTGGCTTTGGCTAGTTAACTCTGGTCTTTCGGTAGTTTGGTAGGTATGTAGTCGTTCGTCAATCGTGGTTAGGTTTAGTTTGGTTTTAGTTTAGTTTTCCTTATCTATATAAATTATACGGGGATTACTGAGCCCATTATGTCTGGCACTGACTGATTACCAATATTATTCTTGAGTTGAGCTCAAGTTGAAACTACATCTACTTATAGACTTCATTTCACTCAAACTTCGGAACACAACATCCATGTGTTGTTATTGGTTTGACATTAACATGTGGAGGATTAGGTTTGTTAGTTTGTTCCCTCCGTCATCTCATATTTATTAGAAATACGTACTCAGTTCTGTAGTTTGTTCTGCATTCAAACTTAATGTGACAGTGACAAGAAGACAACGACAGCATATCTAGTGTATGCGTTACCTGTAAAATTGGTAATAATGCATTATTGGTAATGCCTAGGCAATATGTAACAGTAATGTTCCCAAAATTGCAGTTTTTGGGTTCAAAATATTTATAAGATTTTTTAACAAATATTGAATTTACCAGTTTGATTAAGCAGTTAAAGGGGAACCAGAAAAGTGTCGTCTGAACCCTGTGCTTTGAAAAATGACCATTTTACAACAAGTTGACTTTAAAATTTTAAAGGATTGCAGTATCACCATTTTTGATAGCATAAGGTTGGGTTATTGTCTAGGCAAAACCGGTAATGCCTTATTACCGTTACCGGTAATATAACACACTATATACGCATAAATGGAGTTAAGTAAACTAATTAAATGACACTATCAACTGTACATAAGTACAGAACATACTTAAGTACATAAACCGTAGAATGAAAATGTGAATGAAAAAATATGCAGACGCGTGCAGATTAGCTGACAAGATTAAGTAACTTATTTTGTCCTACTGAAATGAATTTCCCAAAGTAGAGTTTTATAACTTAAAATAAATAAGTTTGGTTAAGAAAATGGTGCTAATAGGAAGGATTTCCGTTCCAACTTTTGCGAGGAAGTCAAAAATACCAAAAAGTTAAACACTTTCCACCTAAGTTTTAATATTATGAATAAATTAAAATTGTAATTGTTTTACAATGTAATAAGGGAAACGAAATCAAGTAAAAATTACAACACAAAATTACATTGCATTTTGATTACGTTGTAATTTTGCTGAATTTTACAGTGAAAAAGCATTTCGCTTTCACGCAGATTTGCACCACAAAAATATTAATTCACTTCAAATTCATGAAGTAAATGAAATCAAAATAGTCTTTTTGGTGGACACATTGCATATACGGTAGCACTGTAAGCAAATTAATTATCAATCTAATGGAATCTACTGTAGATGTAGTAATTCTTAATCCAGTGTAAGCCGAATTTCATGTAGAATTATTACGTTAGCGTTACATTGTGATAAGCCTAATTTATGCTGCACTTTTTTACGTAACACTGTAGCTAAAACTGCACAGAGACAAGCCAAATATGTATGAGTATGCTGCGCTGTACGAACTTCATCTGTTTAATTTTTACATAGTATGTCATAAAAAGAGGAAATACATATAAATATCGTAGAGAAAAATTTCTGTTGTATTCCAGAACAAATTCCGAGGATTCCTTCATTTAGTTAAGTACTACTATTTGCAAAACACTATTTCATCCCAAATTAGTAAAAGAGGTTGGGGACAACGGATTCATCTTTTACGAAGAATGTATGTGACTCATCAAAAAATATTATGAGAAGAAGCATGTTTAAATGATGTGTGCTGAATGAATAAATATACAGTTATCAGTAGTGTGCTATCTTTGTGAGTTGAGTTGAACAGAGTGAATGTGTTATGTAATGTACTATGCAAACAAAGTATTCTAGACATCATTTTTGATGTTGAACTGATAGAACTTTGCATGCCTGCCATTATGTTTTGAATCTTTCTTCTGAGGCAATTTTGCAAGCTGATTGGGTATTTTGTATACTTTGTACTTTGCATTGCATTTCTCTTTCTGCAGATATTACAGTTTACAGTATGTTCTGAACCGCACTATGTACCTGTTACCTAAAACCTAATAACCCATCTACTATGTATAATATAATACGTGACTAGCAAACGCTTTTGAAAACTCTACGTGTAAAGATGTAGTATGAAATGAAGGCAACATAAAATGTATATGCATTCTCTTGTATAAACATAACACACCCATTACCATTACACTAAACATAAAACTGCTGACTGTCTTGACTGCATTGCATATTGCATTTACATCTTCTCCATCTTAACTAAAACCTACGTCTTAAGGATTCACTTGGCTATTACATTACAGTTTACATGATACCTATATAAAATCCCTTTTAGATACATTAATATGCAGTGCAATGCATAATGAATGCATGGAAATGCTGCATTACGTAGGAAAGCAAAAATAAATTCAGAAATTCCTCCTCATCTAAACTTTATGCAAGAAGCTGATGTGACGTGACGATGAGTTGGGCTTAGTTTATGTTCCTTTAATTTCAGCTTCTTCCGTCGGTTATTTTGTTATTTATTTGTCTACTGCAATTCTACGAACATTTAATATACTACAGATAGTGCGAAACAGACTAGCAGAACTTAGAACTCTCCAGGATTATGTTATGTTCTTTCGTAAATACCTAACTAATGCTGGAATTTCAGTCCAAGATTATTATCTTTCTTGTCCTCAGTAGGTAGGTAGTAAAATGTAATATATTCTTCAATTCTCATTTACTGTGTAGTGTGAAGCGTAACTTATTCATCTCAACTCATCGTCTCGTACTAACAACTAACACTTCAGAGTCCAGGACAAGGCATGCAGTTTTTCTTGACGGAAGAGAAAATTGTATACTACTATAAGCTTTAATAATAATAGTACTAGTTTATACATAATAAATTTTCTAATTCCCTTTCACTTAATTATACACTGTCAAGAATGAAGAACAGAAAATTACACACATGCGAAAGGCAGAGCGAAAGCTGAAGCAAACTCCATAATTCATGCAAGAAAAGCCAACATTCAACATTAGGTACCTATACAGATATGTAGTAGACAAATCGTGTACACTAATTTCTAACAAATTAACTTTAGGGACGGAAAAAGGGAAGGAAAATCTGTGGAAAATATGAATGCACTATATTATTTGCTAAGTCATCAGTAAGTTTTATCCTAATGATATATAATTTCCTTATAAACATAGGAAACCGCAGTTTTGCTTGGCTTTCATATTTTAGTTAGGTACTGTTGCATGCTAGAGCGGAGAGTAAGAGAAGATCCAAAATCCTAATGCAATGGTATCTAAATTAGTGGTGTATTAATGTGTAGTCCACCAGCTAAATGCAAGGCAAGATACTACGGTACTACACTATGTTTCATAAATTTGGTAACATAATAAAAGCAATTTATAAGCTTTCTCCAACTTTCCCTTATAACTTTATGGGAAAAAAAGTACTAAATACTCAGCATGGCAAGTATAAACATTTTAATAATAAGTATTATTCAGAAATACTGAGAAAACGCTAAAAGGAGAAAGCTTAAGGATTATTTTTGCCTATGATACCAGATTTATGAAACTCTCTGTATTATAGTGAACTAAAATATTAAGGCAAACTCAACCACTCACTCATTCACTCACACCCTCAGATTTTATGTAGATTAATGAAGAAAGTTAGCTAAATTATTCTAGCTTCCTACATTATAGTCTGAAATCCTTATTCTCATTTTGCATCCCATCCCATCACATCTGTATTGTATTATTCTAGCCTGGTTTGGCATGGTATTTTCCGTCCTAACGTTCTGCATTGTAATCTTCATGCCAGTTTAGTATATACATTCATTATTTTGCTAGCTTGCTTACTTACTCTTAAGCTCAAGTCAAATCCAAACCAAGTTTAACCAGAGCAGACCACAGGAGTCAGACCAGAAAGCCTATTCCACAGTAGAAGTGGAATGGAATGGAAAACATCTCGTATATACATTATTACGTAGATATACATAGCATAACTATTCCTTAATAGCTGAGGAACACAATCTTTGTATATTTTATAAGGCATAAAGTGTATTATGGGGAAATCACATCTCAAAAGATGTATGGAGACATTATAAAGATTTGTTAATCAATACTTCACATACTTCACAACATAACACTAATATATAACTATACATACTGTAACGTAACATAAATAATAGTATGTACGCCTTTGCATTTTGCAAATGTATTTGTAAACAGGAAACAAAATGCATCTCCCTTCACATTTGCATCGTTAGACCAAAAAGTGTACTTTATTTATAGTATCATGTGAATCCAGAACAATAACACACACATACTTAATGACTTTTACATATACCAAGGGAGAGGTCATATAACTTTAAATAAACTTATATTTCACGGCTAGGTACTTTAAGCACAGGACAAAAGTGTCTTGTATAAAAATGTATATGTTGCAGATAATTTGGTTATTCCGGCACAATGCTGAAAATCCTTAATGACATATTTTCAACTAATGCCCATGATATTTCGTTTATTAAAATTGAATTTTTAAAGTTTTCTGGTACATTTTGTCACACAAAATTCGAAGTAAACTTCGATTCTATACTTACTATTGTATGCGAGACAGTTTTCGGAATTCTGAGTTCCAAAAACATTTAACACTACAAATATTTAATGCTATTTCTGTATATATTTCAGTTCAGGTACACAAAATATTTTTGACATGTTTAGTGTTTATATTATACATCATTTAGATGTAGATGACGTTTTTCTTTTATTGTCTGCAAAGTATATACTTTATCGTATAGTGTTTTTTAAGTTGTCTTAGTACAAAAAGCACGTATTTATGTGATATTAGTATTCTGTAGAGTTATTTAGAATGTATAAAACCGCGGTAGGTAGATAGCCAAGAAATTTCCAGCAGAGAAACTGATTGTGACAAGTCACTCATTCACGTCTCATTAGATTAGCCTATTGTACAGTAGAGAAGCACAACTATGTGGTATCCTTATAGTATACTTATTACGCTTGTGAATTCTATAGAATATAGAATATACATAAATAAATGTAGTAGTGTAGCCTAATATGTATATATCTTGCTAATAGCATTTGAAGTGTGTCTTGTCTTGAGTGTCTTATGTAAAAGTGGAAGCGTGTCTGGCTTTATCTTACCTTCACTTCCTTTCTCTTGTCTTGTCTATCTTCACTTCTCTTTCCTTGCCAAGCCAAGCCAAACCAAACCGCAGAGAAACAACTTTATTTCCCAGAGATAACTAATATAATATATTTCAGTTCTGGTTCAGTTCAGGAAACTACTTTACCTATGTTCCTATATATAATATATATACCTACATACATATATAAATACCTACACAAGTTAACCAATCTCCCATTCCCCTGTATGTACTTTACTTCTAACATTGCCAATCTTAATCTGTAAAAATATGTAAAAATGTAAACTAAGTTAACGAATCGTAAGTACTTTCTCTTCCTTAATACAAAATGTTACTTTCCTTTCGCAGACAAAAAACTTTGCTTTCCCTTTCCCTGCCTTCTTTTTACTTTTCAAATTATTTCCTTTGAGTTTGAATTTTTCTTGCAGGAAACATAAGAAACAAAGTTTTTCTCCAGAATAGTATTTGCATTTATAACGGAGATAACTTTATATCCAATCCACAGAACCAACCTTAACGAGTAACTAACTAATGTGGAATAAAAGTGCAGTACAATACAATACGCAGTTATGTAAAACATTTTCCAATGCAAATGTTTGAGTTAAGATTGTATATAGTGGTAAGACTATTTTTGCTATGTATTTATGTACTGCTATACGAATCCTTAAGGAATACCCAAGTAAGTAGTGGATTGGATGCAGGAATCTATCTTTATAACTTTCTATTTTTCTTTTCCATTGGAAAAGTGAGAAAATCTTGGTGACGGGAACTGACAAACCGAAACCAAAACTGAATATTGGAGTGGAAGAAAAGTAAACGAAACATACACTGAAGAACAAACAGCCTGGGGGAAGAACGCGTTTATCAAAACTCTTAACTCATCTGATCTTATCGTATTCCATTCTATATTATATCCTTCCTTGGCTTGGATAGGTTAGGTAGGCTAGCATTTTTTGGCAACGGTCCTATGCCCTTCAATCTACACTTTTAGGTTAAGTTTACAATCATGCACTTACAGAGGGCCTATCTATCAGGCTAGCCAGATTTTCTTATCCTAATTTTAGTGTAACACTTGTGTAGAGGACTAAAATACTAAGCCTAAGAACAAAAACTATACAAAAAAAAGTTTCTATGATTCCAATCTAAAGAGTTTGCCCATATAGACAAATATCTGTACTATTATTTAGATAAAAAAGTTAGAAATCGAGAAATATTTACTAAATATCTATTAATAAACCTTCTACAATTTTTTAAGATATTTAAAAATACTTAATAGCACTCATTCCAGGTTGCAACTGTCAAAGTCGTTGATCTATCTTGCAAAATTGATAATAATTGTCTTGATAATTAATTAATTTTGCTGCTTTAGTATTTCTGGCAAACCTGTTATGTATCTATCTACATACGCACAGGCAGTATGAATTTACAGTCCTAGAGTTAGTCCTACCATATTTATCTTACCTGTATGTCAAGTTCTGTGATCTATCTTTGTTTTCTCTTCGACTTTCATGTGCTAGTATTTTTTGTTTAGTTTAGCTTACTCATTGCCATTGTCCCGTTAGTTCTAGTCCCTTGTTCACTTAGCTAAAGTTAGATACTTTATAAAATAAAAGAAACCTACAGAATCTTCTATCCTTATAATTTCCTCGTATAATATGCATTACAGGGTGCATTTTTCAATTTGTTTACTATTTTAGCAGTGTTGTGAGTTAAAGTTTGTTTAGCGCATCCCTTAGTATACAGTTAATATAATGTACTTATTTTGCTACTCGTCTCTTCTTCGGAAACTTATCTGTAATTTAATCTTGCTCACGTTCTCCATCTGTAAATAGGTTACGTAAAATAGATAGGACGAACACGACACAAACATACAAACATGACCAGTACTTGTATATGTACATAAAACTGGAGAATTTTTGAAGAAATGCAACGGCTAGGTCTGGAAGACTAACCGATTCAAGCGGCACAGCGAAAACATGTGTTGCTGTCATGTCTTCTTTCGTACTTGGGTAGAATTGAAGTTCACTGAGTTTTAACAAAGAATTCGTACTTTATATGTAACTATATAACATACATAGTATGTAAACCTTGTAGAAGCGAAAGGACATAAAAGGAAGACAATATTTTCTAAGACGAAGGAAGCCTGCAAAATGTTCTTGCTTAATTACATGATACTAACAGTAAGCATATAGTTGATTTCTACTAAGGGTAAATTAAAGTACAATTCTGAGTATTCCTTCTTTTCAAAACCTATATACTTTCAATAAAATATTTAAATTTCGTTATCAAAACTTTCACCGCAATTTGCAATAGTATTTCTTAATATTATAAACACACTATGTTTTTTAAGTTACCTACAGTATTAGCCCCAGTATACGATTTCTCCTGCTTTCCCCACGTAAAATACCATAGCTTCAACCTTTTCTTAATTTCCTTATGCAAAATTCCTAGTCTCAAATACCAACTTTCGCCAACTTTCCCCATGTACTAATAAAATGCATAGTTCCATATACATAAGGTGGGTAACTTTCAAAATGCACTGTATGTGCTTAGACTTGCATGAAAGTTTTCAAATTCGCAAATCTTATACAGATATATATTCCCTTTAAAACTAAATCGCACATCGCACAGTACTCCATAACCCGTAACTACATATCCAATTTGCATAAAATAAGATGTCAGTATCTTATATCTACTTATAATAAGTATAGACATATTTAAATATGTACTATTACACAAAGGCTGCTACTATTCATTTAATATTGAATATGGTAAATTTTGGGTTTAGTTTTCCAGGTTTACATTAAAAGTTAGTACCATGCTTTGTATTAGTGTTATGAATATAGTAACTTAGGTTTTTGTAGGTACCTGTTAAATCCTTCTAGTCGATTTCCTCGGTTATTCATTTGATAAGTGAACTGATATTCAGTTGAGTGACTAGAATTTATTTGTCGTTTCAGCACTTCGCATGCGATGTCAGTTGACTTGAGTTTAGTTTCAGTTGAGCTGAGTCCAGTCCACCGAGCCAGAGTCAGTCAGTTCAATGCTATTGCTATTCACTCAATTTTCTCCTTGTTCACTCGTGAATGCAACCCAATCAGAAAATAAGTGGTAAACAATTCAATTCACTCAAAAATCCTATCCAATTCAATCAATTCAACTTTCTCAACACGTCCGCAATTCTCAACTGAGCTATATCCCATTGTTATCATAGCTTTCACTCTGAATTTACTGAAAATATATTGAACAATTCAATTCAAGCTACATTTGAATTTCTTTTGTAATGATACAGTATTATGCACTTGCATGGCAAAGGGAAAAGTGCAGTTGTAGACTGTAGAATATAGCAGGTAGACAATTATTACGTGAAGAAATTGTAATTGACTATAATTATTACTTTGTCTGCCGTATTCTTCCTTAATTAAACATAGCCAGGCCTCAACACAACTATGTATGTATATAAAACGAATTATTTTACATTTGCATATAAACTGCGTTATTATCTTCTGTCCAATTTTTGGCAAATGTCTTTTTCTCGCTCTAGTATTGCGTTTAGTACATACATGTGCCGGGGAAATGCGCCTACGAATTATTAATTATGTCAATACACTTTCCTGGGTTCAATTACTTACAAAGACTAGGCACCAGTTACGCGCACTAAATTATACACACTGTTTCTGTCTGAAGTTGTATTTACAATACAATACACGCACTAACGATATTTACATAAGCTTGCCTTATGTAGCATCATATGCAGCACGAAATGCATGTAAATTCGTACATACACACAGAAGAGTTAATATGTAATAGACAAAAAGTTACTATTATAAAGTACGTTTAATATTTAACACGGATAAATGTAGATAATTGTCTCCTTTATGTAGTTTCAAATTTTAACTATACTTTAACTATGTTGTTGTATTGTACAGGTCGTTAACTTTAGGACAGAGATTAAGATAACTAATAGTTAGTACTTTCACCTTTCATTTATGTAAATGTTTATATTGTATGGATTGAAACTGTATGGACATGTAAACCGTAATGTATTTATGTACACACGGGGAATGGTCTACTTAAACTGTAATATTTAATGAGAGCTCTGTATTAATAATACAGAGGATTTTTATGTGTATGTAATGTAGATATATCCAAAACAGACACACCTGTGTTGTGTCGGTCAGATAAAAGTTAACATGCGGCCAGGAAGAGCAAGTAATGTAGTGTAGTTCTAATGTACACACGTATTTATGTGCAATAATGTTTGTTTTCTGTTTGACAGTATGTTGAGCTGGAGCTCATGGTATTGTATTTGTAGTATGTATAGTTGTGAAAGCAGTTTAGTAGTAAAAGTAAAGCGAGTGATGTTGTAAGATCCTTGCCTTGCTCGCTTGCAATGCAGGTATCTATGTATGCACAGTCACAGTAGTAAAACTAGAAGAGCCAAAGAAACGTAAGTTGTTGAGACATAAAATGTCTAGCCTGGCTTCTCCAGCAAAACTCCAAATAGAACTGAACAGAGCAGAAGTGTCCTGTCGACTAGAATCCAATGTAGCGAGCGGACGGACGGACGCGAAAACTATATTGTGCTTTGTATGAGTAGTATGTATTTGTACTTATGTATGTAGTATGTTATGGCTATGTCAGTATGTATAGGTACTATACTCCTCCAAGTAAGTAAAGGAAATGAAATCGAGCAAAGGTTTCACGACTTTTCTCCACACAAGCGAGCGAGAGAGGGAATTATATAAGGGACACACAAGACAGAACATCTACAAGTTAAAGTTAAAGCAAAAGTGTACGCATTAGGTAGTGGAATTGAAGTAGGTACACAAAGACTATTATGTTTTGGTGGGGAGTAAATGCTAGGGTTTCTATATGTCGTAGACAGTACTGTAACCATTTTTGCTTGATAAATACACATATTCAAACAGAATATAAGAAAGATATTTATGGAGAATGCAATTTATGTGACACTTTTAAAGACTTTCTTTTAATAATACTGTATAAGATTAAAATGTATGAAAGCTGAGTACTGTTTTAGTATCATTATTTCCAATATTAAGGGTATGCAGTACCCCAAGCTTAAATATATTATCTATCTATATTTCTTCTACAAATGTAAAGATAGCAATAAAATATCAATTGAACTAGAGATTTTTATATTGTAAGGTAAATATTTATACCGTTCGAGCATCTGATCTACATTAAAGACATGTTATATCAATATTTGGTATAAGTAAAAAATTTGTTTTGGCTTTAATGCGGAACATTTTGCGACTCACGACTAATCTGTGCTAAATAATTATACGATTGAAAAATTTATAATCCTACTAATTGCCATGAAGTGGGCAAATGTTTATCGTAAGGTAACTTCTTTAAACTGGCTGAGAATTAACTGTATATTAATCTATCAAAAAAATTGCGCTGAAATTTCACCTACATTTTTTAAGGTCACAATAATCGAGATCGAAATGAAAAAATTATTGAGAAGAGGTTGAAGCAATATGTTTTCTCCTATTTACACCTTGTTTCGCATATGTTGAGATGTAATTTGTAGTTTTGCGACAAGATAAACGTAATGTGTGTCGTGCTGTCGACTATTTCGAATGTCAAAATGCATTTTACTGCACGAATTTATCGTTTTCAAGACTAATGAACCGAAACTTCTTCGAATAAGGCGAATCGAGATCGAGACTAGCTTTTTTCAAAGTTTATTTATCTGAGATTAGTTTACATAGAGTGAGATACATAGAAAGAACGTTTCTTGGAATTATAATGTGCCTAGGACATATTCTACATATCTCATTTACTCAAACATGGCTTTGCACAATTGCACAGTAGAAACTAGTAGTGTAGTCTCTAGTATCTGTAACTACACACAGCTACCTACCTAGTTTACTTCCATGAGGAGTGTTTGTACATAGAACATGAAACGAACGACTCATCTACGCAGGAACAAATCTCTATCTTACTCTTTCTCCTCTCTTTCTATGTAGAATGTATTTCAATGTTATACTCTACTCAGATATTTACTACTGAACTGAACTCTTCTTCTCTTCCTTCTCTCGCTCTCCGCTCTGCAAAATTTCTCTGCGAATGAACTTTAACGAAAAGTAAGAAAACCTCATGTCGAGTCTTGCCAAACTGTTCTTCCATCCACATCCACAGTGCAGCGGTTAGGTCTGCTTGGGTTACATTACATTACAATACAATAGTTGTTGCGTTTATGTCCCTTGGCTAATGTCAAAGTTTTAACAACACAACTCCTCTACTTATACCTCAATAACTTTGGTAATACATCCTAACGCACTTTATAACACGATCACACACACGATTGATGACGATGTTGTACTTTCTTTTATAAATCTATGGATATATTTTTACCATGCGTAATTGTTAGTCCTACAATATGTACTATGTACTTGTGGGTTGTTATCATTGATGTTCTAAATAAAGTGGAATTTTAATTTATTTTCTAATTCCAATCAATAATTTTCCAGTACACCTATTAAATACAGACATTTATATAAGCAGGTTAAATCTTCGTTAATTTTCTCAAACGCTTCCAAAATTACATTATAAAATATAATAATAATAATTTATATCATAAAATCATTTTCCTAAATGTATCCAGATGAAACTCCCTTTTATGTTGCAAAAAGATGCAGGAGATAGTCGTTCTAGACTGGACAACCTTTTATATACAGCGACCACACAATTGTATGGGAGTAGTACACAGTTTGAGGAACACCAGTTGTATAAAGTAAAATATTTAATTACATAAGTATGGAATTAATTAAATTCATTAGTATTTGAGTTTTATCCTTTGATGAACATATAAATGTACCGGGAAGATTATCTGTTGAGTATAATTCACGAAATACTATGAAGTATTGCCGGAAGATCTGTCGAATTTCACATAAGTAAGAGGTATTTTTGAATGTGAAGACACAAATCCCTACCCGGTGAAATGCTCCTCACTATGTTCGAAAAAGGTTGACTTTTGACTAACTATAAAATGACAATAAATTGTCGTTAATCGATTAGTGATACTATTCATATATTTAATTCACCAACCAATAATCAAATGCAATTACAACAAAGAGTAATCAACAAACACAATGTGCATAAACTAAGATACTCTAAAAACGGTTGAATTGCTACAAAAAAATGACAATTAATTAGATTCTACTTCCAAAATTATACTATAAGTATTTCTAAGCTGGATCGTGTCTCTCTAATTGTAATGTCGTCTCTCCAATCTAGTGAGTCTCTAGCGAGTCTTCTAGCTTACTAAAACATTCTCATTACGCACACTCACAAAACATATATCCTACGGCGTTGAAACTAACAAACAATATACATAATACATACTAAAAGTAACATTACATTTTTCATACTCCCACCTTTCTTTTGATACATCAAAAGAAACAAATAATCAATTAATAATTAAAGAAATAATAATTAAAAGTTTACAACAATTATTCAATTACAAAAATGACAAATAAATAAAACCAAAAAATATTGTCAATATAATCAATATGCAAAACGATCTGGAGTCTTAATAACACGTCCAAATCTGGTTTTCAATTCAGTAGGTACTTTCCCCATCTTGGCATTGACTGGAACTTTCACATTATCCAATGCAGGAACATTTTCTGCTGAGGGTGTTGTTGCTCGCCGATCTGTAGACGACACTTCCAAGAGAAATAATCGTTGCAATGGACGAGTTAGGATTCCACTGGCAGTTTTCACCCTGGCCATTCGCACGTTTCCATCCTTGCCAGGAATAAGTTCCAAAATTCTTGCCATGGGCCACTCCCACCGTAACTAGCACAGCATCTCCAACGTTGAGTTTCACTTTGCCAATTTCCTTTCCCCTCTGGACAAGAATAGACAAATATTCGCGTCTGAAACGAGATTTCAATTCATCTGCAATCTTTTTCCTTAGCGGGAACAATTTTTGAAATCCACTGGCATCCAGTAAATCTTGATCCGACACTTCCGGAGTAGGCAACTCATGAAGAAACATTGCTGGGGTCAGCGGACGAAAATCTTCGGGATCCTCAGTAACTGTTGTGAGAGGTCTTGCATTTATGTACGCCTCCGCCTCACAAAGGACATTTCTTAACTTGTCATAAGTCAAACAAGAGCGACCTAGGACTCTCCGGAGTACAAATTTCGTTGATCGAACTAGACGTTCCCAGAAACCTCCCCACCACGGGGCAGCGGGAGGGTTGAACTTCCATCTTATTCGGCGGAGACCACAATCCTTAAAAAACCTTTTCCCAATTCAGCATTTTGAACAAATTGTCAGCTCCCACAAAATTTGTCCCATTGTCACTGTACACGGTGACTGGTCGACCTCGTCTATTCACAAATCGGTTAAAAGCCTCCAAAAAAGATTCAGTGCTTAAAGACTACCAGTTCAAAATGTACGCATCGGTATACTGCACAGGTAAAGAGTACAATCCAAGCTTTCTTCTGTTTCTTGATGAATAGGGGTCCAGCCAGATCTACACCTACAGTTTCAAAAACTTTTCCAGTTGTCACTCGATCCTCCGGAAGAGCACTTGGGGCAACTTCGGTTTTCTTTGCACTATGGCGACGGCAGGTTGCACAGCTGGAAATCACTTTTCTGACAGTTCTTCTAGACTGCAGAATCCAATACTTTTCTCTGAGTATCCCCATCATAAGTTGAACACCAGCATGGCCATTTTTCAAATGCGCCTCTCGAACTATCTGTTCCACAAGAGGATGAAAAGCTGGCAACAAAATAGGGTACTTGAATCCCAATGAATCGTTTCGATTCAACAGCTTAGTTTTCACTCGCAATAAACCATCTTCATCCTTGTAGCATAAAAGACCGGAAATTGCTTTTTCTTTCCCAAAAGATTCTTTCTGTAAAATTTTCATTAGCGTCTTCTCAGCATCTTCAATTTCGTCAACTGTAAGAAAATCGCTCTCTCCTTGCATTCTCCGAGCTTTCTTAAGAAATCTTTTCATCCAAGCAAGGATTCGAATGTTTTCATAATAGAAAGAGCGGGTAGCATACCACGGCATTTCAGATTCCATTGCGGTCATGCTGGTTACAGTCTTCTTCCTTTCAGCCAAAACAATGTCTTCGTCGTAGGAATAATTGTTAATAGGCCAATTGC
>JAQFYC010001316.1:0-36140 GCA_034694165.1 Tomocerus mixtus | reverse complement strand
GCCATTTTTATGACGATATACTGACCTTTAAAACCCCACCGAATCCACATAGACACCAATCTAAAAATGGGACTGCTGTGACGGGTACCGGTAGATCATTATCTAAAAGAAAAAAACTAAACACAACTGAAAATATTCCGAATCCAGATTTACATTCTACAACAGTGGCGACTGCTCCCCTTACAAATATTACAACAACAACTGCCAAAACAACAATTCCAACAACAAATCCTACAACAGCCCCAACCACAATTCCAACAACAATTGCAACAAGAGCCACAACAACAAATTCTACAACGACTTCTCCTACAACAGTTACAACAACAACCCCAATAACAATTCCAACAACTCATACTACAACAGCGTCTACAACCCATCCTAGTACCACAATTCCCACAACGACGACAGCTACCGCTACCACACTAACTATTGCAACCTCTCCTACAACAACAGTTTCCCCAGCATTGTCATCAACATCTAATGGTATATCTGGCAGAATAATGACCATGGTGAATCCAACAACTCCCAAACAAAAAATGCGTTTAGTTACACAACCACCTGACACAACCACTGAGCACCATCTTAGTTTTGACGAATACTTAGATCCGTTTGAGGAATTTGAGAAATACGAGAAGGAGAGGATATCTGCTTCAACCCCTAAACCTCATGAACAACAAGGGAGATCACTTGTATCTCTTAGCGAAACTGCTTGGTCACACAATGGAAATACTTCTGTCCATAACACCACAGTTCCCTCAAAAGAAAACCATACAACTTCAAATGTTGGAATTGGGAATACTACACTAGTTCATCATGCTAATCGCTATGAACATTTGCTAGTCGAAATTAGCGACTATGTTAAATACAATATATTCGAAAATGAGGAACTAAAAGATAAAATTGCTGAACTTGAAAACATGTTGGCGAATATAACACAACTTGTGTCCAGAATAAGTCCTAGCGCGACCACTACCACTACTCCAAGCACCCCTGCAACAATAGGTACCACAACTACTTTACGTCCCAGGACCACCACTTCTCCTCTTCCAGTAACTCCAAAGGTATATAATAATAGCACTCAAACTCCAATACAAGCCGGACGAGGAATTATTCCCGGAAATTCTTACGGATTCGAGGAAAAGGATGAAAAGATTCATACATCCATTGCTAGAAACAGTACTCCAGCAACTCCCACTAAAGAGGCGACGAAAAATGAGAGCAAAATCATAAAAACCCTACATGATAATTTACTAAACAAAATGAATAACCATATTCAGACAAATGAACTGCAGCACAATGACTTACGGGACACTATTCTAAAGTTGAAAAATTTGTTGAAGGAAATCAACCTTTTTAATTATTCTGACTCAGCTGTCAGTAATTCTAACAACACCAAAACTACAATTAAACCGATGCATCATAAAATAGTAACACCAATACCTGCACAGGCGAGCCTAACAACAACTCCTAATAATAATCTACTCCCATTACAAGCAGGTAGAGGAATTCACGCAGTCAATAATTCCTCAGGATGGAAAGAAATTAAAGAAAAAAGTTCTAAGGTCCCTACAAAAGATCATAACCTAACCGCTAATGTTCATACTAAAGATTTGAAAGTCAATAATTCGAGCAACAACACCAAAACTACAATTAAGCCGATGCATCATAAAATAACACCAACACCAATTCCTGCACAGGCGAACCTGACAACAACTCCTAATAATAAGATACCCCCACTACAAGCAGGTAGAGGAATTCAGGCAGTCAATTCCTCAAGATGGAAAGAAGAAAAAAATTCTAAGATCCCTACAAAAGATAATAACCTAACCGCTAATGTTCCTACTAAAGATTTGAAAGTAGATCTGAAAAATGAGAGTAAACTTCAAGATCATTTACTTAGCAAGATTGATTACAATATAAAGAAAAATGAACAAGATCACTCACAATTACACGGTGTTGTCTTAAAATTGGAAAGTATGTTGAAGCAAATGAATAGCTTGGATGTGTATAGTTCTAAAAATAAAGTGACAACAAGCAGTACAATTCCAAATGACAATACTCGAAACATAGAAATTTTAGGACTTGGAAATGTTTTGGATCGTCCTGATGCGGGTATTTCAAAAGCAGAGCAATTCCCTTTAGAAAACCAAGCTGAAAGACAAGCTTTTTCACGTAAAGGTAAAAATGTATTGTCATTACCCCAACAGAATTGGCTAAAGAAACCTGAAGAAACTACTTTAGATGTTCAAAGAACATTTCCCCAAAAAGCTGAGGGTCAGATCTACCTACCACAACAGACAGCGTCAGACCTAAGTTTGAAAGAAAATTTGGACAGCACTGTTTCAACAATGAGAGATAATCCTTATTCTAATACTTTAGAAAGCCCGCAAGGAAAGATAATAGAAAATTCGGGTACAAATGCAAATGAAAATGCAACAAATGAATTTAATTCTGACGGAGAAATCGTGCCTTCCCAAAATAATTTACAAAATTCTGGTGGTGGAGAAGGACAGATAGAACAGAATAATTTCAGTGATACTGATGATACCGATCAACAGAGTTATTATAATAGCTTACCTATAGAATCCAACTAGTTTCCGTCACTAAAATGAGTAGGTACAATAAAAGACTTACAATATTTTTTTTACATTTGATTTTACATGCTATAAAAAATGTGGCATAATTTGTAAGTGTTCTTATTTTATTGTGTTTTATCTTGTAATAGTACAAAGAATTTTCATCTAATTAAATACTGTCATTTGGACAATAATGCATAATATCCATATAATAATATTTCGTATTATACAATTAAATATAAGTAGTATGCATCAATTTATCTGGTTTATCTGTATGACTTTTGATAATGAATATTTATGTATCAGTCGAATCAACAAATATAAAGCGTTATAATATGCAAATATTTTGCTCACAAATTACTACGTTTTAGTATTTGTATGTATTCCTGTTCGGTAAACCAGGAAATGAACTTTGTCCATCTACTTTGTCGATGGATGCAGTAATTTGTTATTTTATCTAGTAGAATTCTCAGCTAATTTCGTATTTATGGCAAAAATACAAGCATTTTCTGGTACATTACACCAATTAACACATACTATTTTTAACAAAAATTGTATTTTTTTGCAAATCACAATTTACTTAGTATAGCCAAAATATTGATCCAATTTCATTGATAATAAAAAAATATAAAATGGATTACTTTGTGAAACTGTTGCAAAGATTATTGTCTTTATTGTTCAGTTTACTTTTCTACAAATGCTCAAATTACAAATTCTGAGGATATTAGTCATGCGTCTGCAGCATATTCCATGTTAATTAATTTAGTAATGTTTGGTGATGCAAATAAATTTTTGCCAAATTTTAACAAATAGTATGGAAAGACACAACGAAGATAGGCGTGGCTCGAGTTTACCTTCCAAGTACAGGGGATGGGATGAAAAATATTGTCGTTGTTGTACTCCCAACGGAAATTGGGCATATAAGCAATCTTTTAAAAATAATGTCTTTCCTCTTGTAGGTTAATAAAATTACGCTTTTATTGTCAGCACAGTTAGCTATGGAATTGCGAATTCAATTTCAGCTTTTCAGTTAAAGCCCTTAATTAAACGAATCTTGTAAATACATCATTTATTGCTGCAAAAAATTATATTTAGTATGCATTAATACATTAAATGGATATCTTAAACTAGAGTCGACCCAGTACACTACTTATATAAATCCTTTTCTATTTTCCAAACCAAAGTTAAAGGGACAGCATCAAAAAATCACTAATTTGTTTACGAACAAAATATTATACAATAAACTAAATACCAGGAAGCTAAGAAAAAGCAACACTAACTTTAATTGAATATTTAATTGCTTTGCTAATTATTTAAGTGCATGCATTTACGTTTCTGATCTACAGTGGTGCAATTGACAATATAGTCATATAAATCAAGGACATAACGTATGACTCATGAGTATATGAATATCTAAAATTTTAAATTAAGCACACAGGAAGAAGTTCGACGTGCATGACATAAACTTAACGATACTGCAAACTGCCAAGAATCAAAAAATCATGCTGAAAGTTATGTTACATATTTTTCTGTCTGGGATGATCTGTTTGGTCATTGTTGCTGCTGAGGGGAAATTGTTTGCAGAAGTGGGTGACGACTCGACGCAATTAAGAAACTTGAGACAAGCCCAACAACAAGACTCTACTGTTCAGCAACATATTATATCAACAAGAGGAGTGGACCAGAAATACGATCGTGATCGTGACGGGATCAACCAACATCATCCACATCACAAAAAACATAATATTCGTATTAATCATGATGACCATAAGGGTTAGTCGTAACTCCAAATCATATATGCATATATTAGATTAATGGGTAGAATTTCTCTAAGTATATTTTGATATGATTTATTAGGTCATTTGCTTCATTAAGCGTTCTAAACGAAACAGCGTTTTATTAATCTACACGTTCTAAAACTATTGTATTTCAAGAGGAAAGGAGACATCGGGAACGAGACAAGGACTAAAAACGCGACTAAAAACAAGGAAATGTCCGAAGCATGCTTTAAACTGAGTTTAAACTGCATTCTGACAATCAGTAATTAAATTAGTAGGTACATTATAAGGTTTAAGGTACCTAATCATCTACCTACACATACATATTACTTACATTAAATAAACATTTCGTTTTCACCTTTACAGGGATTACATAAATATATCAATATTATTGTACATACATTATCATGAAAATATTTAACACTTCACCTGCATCATAGCATGCCAAAGGCCAATAATATTTAATTCATTAGAATTTATAAGGAATGAGTTATTGTAAAGAGACTAAATTAAATTCTAAATGTAATGGCAAATTCTAGTGTTCATAGTACACCAATTATGTGCTTTATTTATGCATTTTCCGTGGCTCCATTATATGTTGTAAGGCATTACCTAACTAAAATAGACCAAAATATTTATCTTGTATGAAGTGGAACACATACAATGCTTAGACCCAGTTTGCGTCAAGGCGAGTAGATACTTTAATTAATTACAACACAATACACAGGAAAATGTAGCTTTATATCTGTACTTACCTAAATATTTAAATTGCAGAATATTTATGTATTTAGATAACACATAACTACATGTCGTGCAGTAAATCATTTTAGGTCAGTTACCGCTATATTAAAAATACTATATACAAATATATCTACCCAATAGCTATATAGGATAAATATAATATTTTTGAAGATTTACATTTAAGTGCATCTTTATTCATGTAGTTTCAGGTGTAAGTCCTTTTGTACATCTACTAAGAGTTAGATACTCCGGAATTTCAGGATGGAACCTTTCAAATTGCTCTCTGTATCTTATATGGGTTTCTTAATATCTATTGTGGTTATGTGTATAGTATGTTTTTGTGTAAATTATTTATTCCTGGAAGACAATACAGTAACGGAGACCGAAATACCTATAACAGAGTATGTTCAGTTTCCTGACATTCTATACATTATTTCCACAAATTACCAAATCGTTCATCTGATAGAAAACGTAACACTGTGACTGTGACGTGACACAATCACAGACAGATAAAGAGTTTGTAGGATTCTGAATAATTCGTAATCATTTTAATCAGGTGATGTACCAGCTTCGAAATGCTGTCTTACCTTGGAATTTATGGCCATTTTTGACAAATGCTATGGAAAAATTCAAAAGTTACTTTCGTCTATAAAATTATTACAAACCCTATATCTATTAATTACTGTGTCTTAAGAAAACCTTCTATTATGAAGTCAGTGTACTAATAAAGTATTTCCCCCCTACAGCGTCAAAATTCATTGGTTTTGTTATTGCGCATTATTATCCCACTGGCAATTGCAATTAATTATATACTGCAATCTAAATATCGTATACAATACTGAGATACGAATTGCATGAAATACGAGATTGGGAACGTATGCATCTGTAATTTTTATTAAAGAGCTTAATTGTCTCCTTTATGGTTGTATTGTGTATGTCTGTCGGTCTGTCCGTCAGTAAAATATAGAACTCAAAAAAGGTTTGCCTCATCCCCTCTAAATTTTTACCCTGCCCCCATTTTTTGAAATTACAACATGGCAAATGAGGTACGTTCTAAAGCTGTTGACATCAGGAATACAAGTATGCATCTCAATTTACTCCAAACGTAAGTCAACTTGAGATTTCATAAAAATTGCATCATCAATCACCTTCCACCCACAACCCCGCCCCTTCTCTTAAAATTCTATTTTTTTGAATTCTGTTTTCAGAATTAAGTAATGTGTCCCCTGAATACTACTCCTAAATAGTAGTCAACGGTTTCATACGGTTTCGGGTTCTTTATAGGTAAATAAATTACCACTACATTATAAGAGCTGTTTACCGCAGTTTATTACACATAAAAAATTTAGCTGTCAATATTTAAATTTCTACATAGTAAAATACTATAAGCTACTTATACCTACCTAAAGCGTATGAATTTGATAAGCCATTAAACTACTTATTTGACATGCCTAAGAGCTAACAATATGCGGAAATGATTAATTAATTAGAAATTAGTAATGATTCCATTGAACCTTTTTGTATTAGAGTTCACCAGATTTTTTATTACTCACCAATGAATAACCACTTGGGAGTTTGTAACTCCTAATAGCAATTTACCTTTTAAAAAAATCTGAATTTGACAACTACTAACATCATGGAGAGATCAACAGCCCTTTACATATTCACAGCCCTACTTTTCAGTGCATGTGTTGCGGTAAATTTTGTGTCTATGGTAAATCAAGCTGAAACAGCCGATGAAGTTCTCCACAGATCGTAAGCCCTGTTAATGTATATTTTTTCTTAAAAATTTGTATTCACCCTTATGCAAATAATTATATGATATAAATAGCCATATGTTTCAAGGTTTCGAAAATTTTGTGTTTCGGATTTAAATATTACGAACCATAAAAACTAACTGTTACTATTTTCCTTTTGGCAGAAAACGTGATATCGAAGATGCATACATTAAGACTGCGTTGGCAGAACATAATAAACTCCGGGCAAAGCATGGATCACCCCCACTGACATTGGACAAGGCTGTAAGTTTGACAGAGAGTAAATAAAAATAATTTTTATGCATTAAATGAGTAAATCGTATAATATGGATTTTTATTTCTAGCTGTGTAAAGTTGCTGACGAATGGGCAAAAAAATTGGCAGATGACTCCGATAAAGCGGGCAAAATATCTATGACCCATAGCAAAACTAAAGATGTAGGTGAAAACATTGGGGTGTGCAAATGCAAAGAGTGGACAGCGGAGAAAGCCTCAAATGCATGGTATGATGAGGTCCAATTGTACAATTGGACTGATAATTTTTTCAACTTCAGAACTGGACATTTTACTCAGGTAAATATATTAATCAATTTCAAGAATATTAAAGAGTAATTCATAAAACCTGTGCCTTTGTAAAGGTAATAAAATTTTTAATTACGTTTGTAGCTTATCTGGAAGGAAACAAAAACATTTTGCATTGCAAGAGCTTCAAAAGGAAGTTTTGCATCAGTTGTTGCACATTACGTACCCAGAGGAAATGCTGCCTATCGTAGCGCTTTCGCTGCCAATGTACTACCACCTAAGTAATCACATAAAAATATCAAATTCTAAGTGATCTAATAAATAAAATATTTAAAGAGAATTCAGGCACTTCCATTGCAATTATTTCTTACCATCATCAATGTAATAATAAGTTTTTATCTACAATACTGCAGATTCTAGGAAACAAATAACTACAGTTAAACTTACTACTTAGTACAATAGGTATACTATATTTAGCAGAAAACCTATACATAAAAGAAATTACCAGTGATACATAATACCATTATGTAAATACTCATTAATTCAAGCACAATAGGTTTACTTGGTAGGCAAACATTTAATTAGTTATTAAAACTAAATACTATATAAATATTACATGTATAGGTCATAGTTTTTGAATAGATGAATCGAGTTCAACGAATTCTATTTAGGTCGCCGATGAAATTAACGCATTCTTTAACAGCGAAATCGGTAGATACTGAAGTTTCATGCATAATAATTCAGTTTACTAGTATCTTGGATTATTTATTTTATTCGCAGGATTATTTGTACCAACGTATTTGGAACAAAACTATTTATAGCATTAAAAACGCAGACCAATGCAATAATCCCAGAAAACAAATATCCCTTGGTATGATTTGGAGGAATTAGAATCCAAATACAACAATGATAATGACAAAATTCCGGAAGATATAAACTCATGCATCTTAAAAATATTTGGTAGCAACAATCCTTAGGTATTTATAACTTATGCTCTTGGAATTTGGTACTTTTATCCATCATAAAATATTTGATCTTTTTGTATGTGTACTATGTAATATAGTTTTCATAACTTCCAAAATCATTAAACGCACTATCAAAATTAAGATTTGGAAATGCAATTCCTTTAGCCAAGGGCGGAGGGAGGAGCAATACAAAGAACCTATTGTTTCTGTATTATATTTGTACTGTTATTCATTATTATCATTATGCATCAACATTCAAAGTGCATAATAAATACTAATAACTGAATGGGGTAATGAATCAAAGAACAGAATTACTGTAATTATTTAATTATTCTAATAATTTATATCGATATGAATATTGATTTTCAAGAATGGGGATAGCTTTGCATTGTATTATTTGGATCCAAATTTTTTCGCTTATTTGCATTTACTCCAATGCATTACCTCCTAAAATAGTGCAAAAACCGACAAGCAAACCATTGCAAAAACCAACAATAAAAATAACTCAAAAACCAACAATCAAAATAACGGAAAAACCAACAAGCAAACCAGCAAACCTAACTACGCAAAAACCAGCAAACCAAATAACGCAAAAACCAGCAAATACTGCGCGAAAACTAGCAAACCAAACTACGCAAAAACCAGCAAACCAAACAACGCAGAAACCAGCAAACCAAACAACGCAGAAACCAGCAAACCAAACTACTCAAAAACCAGAAAACCAAACGAAGTATACCAATGATACCAAACAGTATAAACCAGTCAATAGGGTAGGCATAGATTATTTTAAGGGAACAATTTTTGTTTAAATAGGTAATATTTAATAAATTATATGAATTGTACGGATTGCTTAAATATTTTGTTTCTTAAGACTCTTAGATGGACTTCTGCAGCTTTTCAGAAAGAAGTATTGGCAAAGATAAACGAATTTAGGAAAGATCACAATGCCGAACCGTTGGTTGTGGATTCTGATGTAAACAACTTCATTTTGCTTTTGCTATGCAAAATTTTTATAAAAAATCTCAGTAAAATATAAAAGTTCTTATGATATTAATGTATGTATATCCATAATATCCAAGTTATCGTGGGATGCTGAAGAATACGCTCGAAAGGTGGGAGAACGTTGCGAAACGACGGGAGTCGTTCGACCTTACTACGGCCGTCCTAAACTAACCGGAGAAAATGTATGGGTATCGGATAATCAAACAAAGATAAAACAAAACTTTACCGGGGATATTCCAGTAAAGTTTTGGTATAACGAGGGGAAGAAACATAATTTTAGCAACAATGTGTACTCCACTAAGACAGCTCAATTCACTCAGTTGATTTGGAAGGTAAATAAATTAAAAATTAAAGCATTTAATCAAGCATTTCATAATTTCATTGAATTCAAACAAATTCGAATTTTGAATATTGGTTTATTGTATGCATTTATGAGGATACGAAAAGAATCGGAGTTGGGCTTTTTATTTCTCAAGTGAAAAAGTTTTACATTGTTGTGTGTCGATTCAAACCGAATGGAAACTGGAGGTATGTGAAAACATTTGCCATGAACGTGGAACCAGTAAAGTCGACAGCCAAAGTTGGAAGAAGTTTCGATATTTTCAATGCCAACGATTCCACTACAGAGATTGATACAGATACCACAATGAACATTCCAGAACCAGATACTACAACGAACATTCCAGAACCAGATACCATAACGGATATTCCTACAACGAACATTCCAGATCGAGAATACATTCCTTTCCAATTCTACCGTTCTCGTAATTCAAATATTAATGCCTACCATTTCTAATTGCTGATTTCGAAAATCGACGAATGATTTTCAGCATAAATAATTTCAGATAGTGCTAACTTGATTTTTAGATTGCTTGTACATAGTACCTATATAGCACTAATACACCTGCAACTTTAGGTGTATCTGTAATTGTATTTTCTATTCCATTGCAAATTACATTGTATTATATTAAACTTATAATATTAATGAGCTATCTATCATATCGTTTGTTTCCGTATTTAACTGCATCAGTTAAAAGCACAATGATGTCACAATAAATACTCATTTTATTAAAATGTTCCGAATTTCGAATGTTACATGATTGAATTCAAGACATAATCAATATAGCAATATTTCGGGCGAGTCTCACAGCCTCAGTGTACATAGCTCATACCAGCTAAATAGTTATTGTCAGTATCCGTATTATAATCCAATTCTTATGGCTGCTGTAAATAATATGGAATCAATTTGTTGTTATTTATGATGTATCCTAATTCTGTCTGACAATTATTTTCTATCATTGATTTTATAATTTGAAGTGCTACAAAAATATCTATATCTACCATATAAATGGAAGAATTAATCATCAAGCTATCAAACAAAATGTTTGGATTTAAAGTAGGTACTGTTTCTGTCAGATAAGCGAACAATTAAATTAAAATGTACAATGAAACAATTTGATTAACTTTGTTTTTGTGTCTGTACAAGACATGACATCCGGATACTTATATAAGGTGTGGCATACATTACATTTTCCAATACTATGTACTTACAAAACCGTTTTTTATCTCTACTAATTTTTATGTGGTTTAATTTCAAATCAATCCATCGTTATTGCACACCTTTTTATGTCTTTTACGTCATACTTATTAAGCAACATAAAATAAACCATTACAAAATAGATGAAACAAACTAAATCAAAGAAGCCAGACTTTTACGATACCTCCCACCACTTTATGTCTAATTGGTAATTGAAATGTCCACACAATCTTAATACCATATCTACGTACAGTATTGATGTGTGTAAATAAACGCATATAATTTAAAGCATTTAAATGGCAATTGGAACTTGAAATATTAATATAACAATTAAGTGCCTTTCCAGACAAGATAGCGTAGCACAATAGTTTACTACAGTAAGTGGCAGGTGCAAAGGCTACATTTAAGCTGCTAGGTAGAAGTATAATGGAATTTCGCTCATTGTCATATAATATATTAATCTTTATCAGTACTGGGGCAGTAGTGCCGCTCCAGCGTAATGTATCTATATAGTTCCTGCAATCACAGAGGCTAAATAACATTTACTGACTTATAAGTAGTGCTTTAATTATTACACTCCATTAAGTACTCTAGCTCATGCCTGCATGGTTTGGTAGCCATACTCAATGAAATAAGCATAGTTATACGATGTGTTCATACATACATACAGTATTACATATTGGCAAGATAATGTAAAGCGTGTAATGAAAATTTCATATGTAAATGTGCATAAAATATATTATATTGTATGTACTTTGCTTACGTATAGATATTCGGAAATATATATGATATGTAATATTATCTATATAATGATAAGCAAAGAATTCCAAACTCAATTGTTTTTATGTATACAGGTAACATGGAGTATTAAATGTATTGCAGGTAGATAACGTGATAAGTGTAAAATATAGCAAATTGATACACTTAATAGTAAACATCTGCTTTTCATAGTTTACGTAGCTTAGTACAAAATATTGCAAATATTTTATTTTTATTTACCAAGTAATAATATAACGAAAACTTGTGAAAACATGGAAGAAGTGGACCAGAAAAGGATAACGGATAATTTACCATATTTGGTAGAAAATACTAGCAACACTGAAGATTTGCTACGGCTTCTTTCCCAAAAAGGGGTGGTACTTAAGCCAGAAAAAGAAATAATTGTAAGTAAAGATACGTAGTAGTAGTATTCTTAACCTGAGTAATTAATTATATAACTCATGCGAATGAACACATTAAAATTAATTGTTTTTGACCCTATTTTGTTTGTAGGCCTCTTTACCTGATACGACGAAAAAGTTGACGGAGCTGTACAACCTTATTGTCAAGAAGGGTCCTGGCGCTTATAAAGAGCTTTTAGAAGCCTTGAAGCTAAGTGGAAATTGGAAAATAGTTGAAAAGATACAAAGCACTGGAACTCCGAAAGAAGTTATTAAAGTTACTGGAGATGATGACGTTGATTCGGTACGTACTGGTGTTCTTGCATCGAGGAAATTATTCGAGAAACATGATCCAAAGGAAACAAACTCTACAGTTCCAGAAGAGAAAGTGTCAATGGTAAGGAACATATTAACCAAGTTCTCGTCTTTCTCAAAAGATTTGCAGCCGGAGTCACCTCCAGGTAATTATTTCGTAAACCATTTCCAATTTTTGTTATCCCAGAATTATCTTGTTTTTTTAATGCCCTTTGAATTTTGTACCTGATGATTTTTTTGTTTATTGCTTGAAAATTAGAGTCTCCGAAAGAAAAATCGTTCAAGCACCGAGTGCAAAAAGCGTTCCCAAGTCCATCTCCTGTAACTTCCGGACCGCCAGACCCACTAGCTCCAAATTTACAAGAATACGTCGACAAGGTGAAAGCTACTGAACGCTGGATCGACGAGAAAATGAATTCGATCAAGGAGTACACGGAAATCCAATGGGCTGAATCCGAGCTCTCAAGTCGAATGGACGAACACCTTTACAAAGGAAACGAAATGGTTGCCAAATCAGAAATGAGTTCCACAGAAATGAATAAATTCATTGAAAAACTAAACAACAAGAGCGGACAACTGTGGTCGAAGCTTCGTCTCCTGAGAATCGAGTTAGGTTCCAAGCAAGAAAGGTTCGAGTACTTCGGGCGAGAGGTCAAGGCGGGCAATGAGCTAGTCAGATTTCCAGGAATTGACAAAAACTGCGAAAAATCCTTAAAAAGCTTACACCTCAGGAATGTTATCATAGATGGGGAGACATTTGTCGAAAATATTAAAAACTGCGTTAACATGGAAGAAATTCGTCTGGAGAAAGTCGATCTCCGAGGATCCTTCCGTGGCAGAGCTACTTTCCCACGACTGGCTGTCTTCTACATTGACCAAGTTCAATTCAAATCCGGAAATGTCCATGACCACATCCAGAAGATTAATCCAACTGAAAGCTACTTATTTTTCAACAAGGATTCTGAAGTGAATTGGCCCGTTGAAGAAATCTGGACTTTGGGCGTTGATGTCAAGATAACTGTAAACGGGTCGATCGTCCTCTACCTTGATCATGAAAAACGGGAATTTACTTCCATGCTAAAAGAGACGGATGCAATTTTGAAAAACAGCGCCGGGCACGCTACCCGGGTAGCAGTCAATCAATCCCACATTTCCCAAACGGATTTACCCACCCAGCTTCAGGAATTGAATTTATATCAATGCGACGGCTTATATTTGTCAACCTACTTGAGTCAATGCCTCAACCTAACCGAAATTTCCATCTGGGGTGGTTTTGACAAAAAATCCGTTAATATTTCCACTCTTCCAAGTACTCTGAAGAAAGCTGCCTTTGCCTACATTGATATTATCGCATCCAAAGACTCAACCAAGGAGCTAAATGAATTATACACTTACAGATGCAAATGGTCTTCCGGAAATTCCGACGCAGACACAGAAGAAGGGCCATTTGACAACATGGGAGTGAAAACTAAGCGAGTTGGAATAGTCGGAGGTCACACTGGGACAAAGCCGAACCCAAATCTCCTCAGGAGCATTTTAGAAACAGATGCTGAATTCATATTCGTATATGATTTTGACTGGAGCAACAGTTTTACAGAAAAGATGAAAATTAAACAATTTGTCACCTCTGTCGGCCTTCAAGGAAATGAAAACGGCTTCATTCTCAAAAAGGTCAGGTCTGGAGAAATTGAAAAATGGTCAGGAAACGAAGTGGTAAAAGACGGAAGGAATCATTTAGAGTATGGTCACTTTAAATGGGAGCAGTTTTGGACTTCGTACGAAACTTCTCCAGGAGGAGGTGTAGATTAATTTTATCATTGTCAAATTATTATTTATTCGAAATCGCCTTCATTCATTGATCATTATTACAAATATTAAAATATACATCAAACATGTCTATTCAACCTACTTAATTATCACATAATATATTATTGCATCGTAAAGGGATTTTTGTTCACAGGTATTTAATCTCAAAATTCAAAACTGGAGCATAATCAATATCTTGACAAAATAACAAATTCCAAAAATATTCGCAAACCATGAAGCAAAAACAATTTTCTGGGCAGAATTTGTAGGCCTGTGAAAACCAGAACATCTTCAATATTAAATCGGTTAATTTTTTATATTTTTTATAGTACAGTTTGGTTAGGTACCACTGGAACATGGAAATATACAATTTGGTATGGTACTTACGCTGGTACATTATTTAAGCAATTTCTTTCCCATGAAACATCAACAGCATACTTTGAGGGAAAGTAGTTGGCAACAATGAAAGTTAACATTTGTCCATTTTCCACTTTAGAACTGGAATAACTCATACCCATCTCCGACGAGCTTTTCCATACAATCTGTGTGAAATGTTCTGAAAAAAAATATTAAGGATTAACTATTCATAAGTAGTTCATTCACTGTCATTTAATTTTCTTTTTCTTTGAGACAAATTAAAGGAAGTCTGAACAACCTGTGCTTGCAGATTTGCTGGCATTAGGATGTTTCCTTCCAGTAGTAAAGTTATAATATTGGCGCTCTTGATACCACATCTTAACAGCAATTTCCGCATCAACAGGACCATCAGTTATGAAGTACATTAAATTCTCCCCAATACCGTATTTACTAGTTTGATCATTTTTACGGTAAAAATCAATTTTGCGGTGGTTATTGAAAGAAGCGACTCCGGCTTTCAATAAATATTGCGACCAAGATTGGCTAATTTGGTTCAACTATTTATACGTCAAGATTTATCAATACAATAATTTAAAAATCAGCACACTTTGATATAAGTATACTAATTTTGCATACGTAATTTAATACAATATGCAATTCTTGTATATAGTTACCTCCGGATTTAACTTTAGAGGTGGGACACCATGTCCACCTCTGAGCTTGTTATGCATATCAAGAGCTTTTTCAATCCAGTCGTTTTCGGTTGTGACATTTGCCTGTAAACGAAAATGAAGAATAAGAATAATGCAATATCTTTTCGTAGACATACATTTAATATCCAGCTCATAGGATATTTTTACAGTGCTACTGTTCGTATACTTCCGCATGTTATTCATTTATGTAATTTTAAAGTTAATTGCCCTATAGTATAGTAAGCTTTCATTTGTTTTACCTTTATAAGAGCAGGCCAACGAATCGGTATCACATTTGGTTTTTCCATAAGACCAATTTCCTCACTTTCCTTAAATTGGGGCAATAGTCTACGTTTATAGCATTAATTAGAAAATTAACTAGGTTCAATATCTAAAATAGAATGGGGACTAGAAAAGGATAATTTGCAATACTGTAAATAGTTCACTTACGGAAGTACATTTGCTAAATAATATTTCTTTCTGAATCCTGAAGCTGCATTCACATTTCCAGGAGGGAAGTAATTAGCACAAACAAAAGTGAGAATATGGCTAGTGCTAAGTTTTGCCGATGCAAATGAGGTGCCCATTTGCTTCGTATCTTTCCAAAGTAATTGTGTTAAGTGTCCTGAAATTGTAATTAAAAGTAGTTATAATATATTATATTGTATATAAGTATGCATGCATTCTGCTGGAAATAGAAATAACTAAAGCTGAGTGTTGATTTCCGCACATTACCAACTAGTGCCTTCGGATTCGATGTTGATTTGACTGTGCCAGTGGCGAAATCGTAATCCTTAATCTCTTCGTACCAGCGTCGGATGGGTAAAGTGGCATTTGTTTCCGCATAATTAACAGAGTAGTAGAGGTTTTCACCAAGATGTGCCTTTTTCAGGACTTCGTCATTATGTTCGAAGTAATCTATCGACTTGTTGCGATTGTAACTCTCAATCCCTTTTCGAAGTAGGTAATTACACCAAGCTTGGCTAATTTCAGAAAGCTATGTGTAAAATTGATAGGAATTAATTAGATATCCTAGGAAATATTTTTGTGTATTCTAAGTGAATTGCAATAAAAATATTGCAGCTACAATTATTTTGTAAATATAATTTTAATACAGATTTATACAATGAATGTTCATTTAAAGTATTTAAGTCATTTAAATAGTACCGTATTATTTAGTGTGAGCCTTGTAGCTTGATGTCTATCTCGGTAGTAATTATGCTTATCTAATGCCGTTTGGATCCATTTGGCATTGGCTGTAACGGTGGCCTGTGCTTTTATTAATCGTGAACTCATGTTATAAAGGGTTATGAACAAATTAAATAAAAATATTTTAGAGTAAAAAAGAAAAGTAGATCTTATTATTAAATATTTGTAACGTGTTCAGGGCAAAATAGTTTTTTCTGGTACCTTACCTTTGGGGGCTCCCAGTTTGAGACCTTGACATTCTTTGCAGTTGGAACCTTGCCTTTTACATTACACTCAACTTTAACAATTAAAATAGAGATGCATATTGAGTAATAAAATGCTGGTGATTTCAAGGTTACCTTTTTCATTATAAAATTTAAATGCTTACAAAACTACAAATAACTATGATATTAAAATAAATGTAACATGTAAAAATAATCTGCTCAATCTATTCTAAAGGAATCAATCACACTCTTCGCTCTATAATAAACTCAATAATGTCGATAATGCGAATAAAAATCATATTACAGCAATATAAGCTCATCTTTACTCTTTACCAATGCGATACCTAGTATTATTTTATGAGTTATCTTTTCCTGTAGTCCTTTCATAATATCTGTATTTCTAGTGATCCAAATTCCAGTTCAACCCGATGCAGACCATACAATATACAATGTTCAATGTGGACATTTTCTTAGAATTCTCTAGGAAGAACATGACCGAAACTGTTGACCAAACATTATTCCACAACATTATATGCAGTGTATTGAGTATTTGAATGCTAACATTATCATTTGTAAAGTGATGCGTGTACCGTATCTCGTAAATATGAAACGAATAGCTAACATCCGCAATAGATAACAAATGTAAACATTTCTTTTCTTGTTATTACCACTAGACACAGTTCTTTTCTTTGTATGTCTTTGCCCTCTACATAGTATGTGGTCTCAGATTTCAAGTACATGTGCAAGAACTTGCTGACTAGATATTTATATTTAGTTTTAAAACTTACACAGATATATATACTACGCCCCAAGCAGACATAATACTGTGGAGTATGAAGAAATCATTACAATTATTGTATATTGCATATTACACGCATATACTACTTATTACGTAATGTTCGTTAGGAAGATAGAGAAATACGCTGAACTGCATTGTTAGTTTCCTGTTTGCATTGTTCAATAAAATATCATCCCCGTGCCTTTGCATAAAAAATCATAAAATTTTTCCAAGAAACTGTCTAATGGTTGTACACGGATTCTACATTTACTTTACTGACTTTTTGTCAATAATCTGGAAATTGTAATGTAAAATTTTAATGGTGAAATGGTTTGATGAATGACAAATGGCAAAATCCATATGAGAGAGTGCAAATATTGACAAACGCTTATTCGAAAACAGTAAAGCCTCATGAACAATACAAATTGATAAAATATCGGTAAACCGGAATGTCTGTAACAATGTTATGTTCATTTTTCAGTATTGAAGTTAATATTGAAGTCCATACGGTCTTTGGACCTAATTTTTGATATCCATTGTACAATTTGCTGGTGAGAGTCCATTCTATCATACTGGACTTTGACTCTATCATTACGCAACAAACGACGACTTAGTGTAAATACATATTTGCATACGAAGCAAATAAAATAGTTCAAAAACATTGCAAACAACCATTTGTGGGCAATTGAGACAAAATGATGATTCATGATGTGCAAGATAAAATTTCTGCTATGAAGATTGACATAATGATTCGTTTAGTTTTTCAGTGGCATGCATTTGCAGAAAGAATTGCAATGACATATTACATACACAATAAAGACAGTGATGATGATGGTACAATGATTTTAAGAGAAACTAGGTCAAGTAGTGCATATCATTAACTCTAAAGTCATTGTTTTCATGGAAAGGTGTGAATGTGTAAGGAAACAGGAATATGGGTATTGTTTTACTAAAATGTGGATTGTTCTTGCCTTTTTCTTAAGCAATGATCTTGCTATACGATAGTTATTTGGAAAATAGGAAGACTCGCATATATTGATTGCTTAGTAGGTACAAAGGTGCAGGCTTCCAATTTTAATGGATCAATTTTGGAATCTGGCGGTAGCAGTATTCTTATTTTTCATCATCGAAACTCTTGAAATGCGCCCTGACGAAGAGATTTACCGTAAAAATAATTTACAGTCAGAAGTTCATATATTTCAAGAAGTGTCACTATTTTTACATATTATATGTATTTCAGGGGAACTAGATAATGCAGAAATAATTGGAGATATGATATTTGAACCAACGAGTTCACGGATGGCTAAAAGAAGTCGGCAAAACTGGCCAGACGGAATTATTCCTTACGTAATCTCCACTAATGTCCGTATGTATACATATAAAAGAATCAGAGAATCATTTGTACCCTTTTGTTTTTTATAACACTTTCATAAATTATTTCCCCATTAATTTTATAGATCACGTTCCTTAAACAATGTTAATTTATATTTCAGCAACCAATTTAAGAGATATGATTCTAAACGCTACAAATTACGTTAATGAATATACGTGCCTACGATTCCGCCCAGCGGACATGTACACGGATAATTATTGGGTTAGATTTCTAATGCAAGAAAACGCAGATCCAAACCAAATTTGCTCATCCTATATAGGATGGTTGAATAGGAAAGACCAGGGAATTTTTGTCGGGAAGAGGTGTTTCTTCGGGAGTATGCTTCATGAACTGTTACACACAGTTGGATTTTACCATGAACACACTAGAAATGACAGAGACCAATTCATCCGCGTAAATAAATCGAATTTTGCTAGCAGTTAGTGCCAAAGTACTACTTACTATCAAATTTTTCTTGAGTATTTAAATTATCAATTTGCAATGAGTTTTCGACAAGGCTAACTTTCATTTTCAGCCGCGGTTGTCAACAATTACAAGCTTGATAAGGAAAGTTGCCGTTCAAATGAGGAGTGCGTTTTTGATGACTATGAAATTAGCTACAATTACGAAAGCATCATGCACTACTGTCCATATTGTGGATCAAAAGACACAAATTATCCCGTTTTTACTCCAATCGTAAGCCCAGACACAAAATTATTTTTATTTTTAGTGAAAATTTTAATAAGTCTGCAACATAAAAGCTTTTTTGAACGAGAAATCGCATTTTCTTTGTCTCTTTTTCAGAATAAGGCTTACGGAATTGGCGATCCAAACAAAATTGGACAACGACAAGGATTCAGCAGAGGAGATTGGCTAATGATTAACAAGAAATACGGATGTATGTAATAATCATCATTTTTTTAGTTGTTTCACACAAATTTTTACCCAATTTTACTAATATTTTCAGATATCATTAAATGTTCAGTACCTAGAATAAAATTCTGTATTGTTGGACAGGTAATATGACTGGAGATAGTCAACCCGATGATCTACCTTCTGAACCAATGTTCCAAGATCCACATGAAGTTTATGGACCAGATGAACACAGTACAGATTCAGAAACGTCGATGATGCCATCAACAACACCGATTTCCGCTACAACGACGGTCCCTAAGCTTACAAATGCAACAACAACAGGAAAGTCTACATATTGTTCAGTTATACCTTTTCATCCGTGTAGATTCCAATAACTTATTTATTTAAACTGCAGATGTGACTCATAACTATTTTAGGAACAAGAACGACATAAAAAGGTTAAACTTTCAACAACAAGTAAATAGCTACTATTTTTGCATGCTATTAAGTATCCATGTATATAGATTTTTAGTATAGGTACCGAAATATTTTATCTACATATATACAATAGGTACATACTATGTAAATAAAAAACATGTTAACTACTAATTCTGATTCTGATTATCTATGAGGAAATGTGACCTGCGTTATGTAAATGTAATTTTGTGTCCGTTATTTAAACAAAATATGAACATAATATATGAAAAACAATCTATACTTAGACCAGTACTGGTGACAAAGCTCTTTGCAATGTCATTAATGCAATCCTAGCTGGTATGTACAGTTAATGCATAAGCATATATTATGATATTCAAGGATAATGTGTATATCCGGAGTCGGTAAAACCCAAAGAGCAGTAATACAATATAGGTAAGTAAAATACTAACATAATAAAAAGTTTGACAGTAGGTTACTATTATCAGAAGGGTAATGGTAATACGTACCGTAGTAATAACTTAATTAGGTTAACTGTCAAAGCTCTGTAACCTTATCGTTAAACATACAAAATAATTTGTCCTGTTAATTACTAATGCCGTTTTGTGATTGCACATTACAAATTACATTGGCATGTGAATTGAGAATCACACAAATACAAGCACATTTTATACCGTCAATGCGTGCCAATACTATTCATTCGTAAAATTACAGATAGGTACATAGAACGCGTATATACCTCACACTTATTATATGTATAGTAAATCCATACTTTAATTAGCTAATGTAACAAAATACTAGAAACCACAAGCAATTTGCTGCCGAATAATTTCTATGCATATTTACTTATATACTAATATCCTATTATCATCTGTATGTACATATATCCATTTCAAAATGTATGCATACATACAATGAGAAGATATTTTACTGTTACAAGTAAGAACGTTCCGTTGAGTATAGTTTGTGAATATTGTGTGCGACTGATTGTGAATTCATCAATGAATTTGTAATCATGAACCAATTTCCTATCAATTTACTATGTATTATCACACCTGACAACTTTGCAAAGGTTAACAATTAAAATGTACCATAGAAATATAAACATGACGTTTTAAAATTCTAGTTCTAAAAATATGTCGTTTGCGTTGATTACAATAAAATATAAGTTTACAAGGGTAATTTTTATATAAATGCAGAAAGGCACATGTGATAATGAGACACAACGATGTGTACTGTGGACCACTTGTGTTATTTGAAGGCATATGGGACACACATATAAAAATGTTGTTAAATCTGCAGTTACACAGTCAAATAACTATGAAGTTGTAAAAGACTTATTTTAGCGATATTTTCTTAGAGTACCAAAATAGCGTAAGCTGAAAGAAATAATCTACAACCAGGATTACTTCAATTGCCGCATTTTCTGCGTCACAACTTCGGTTTACAAGTAATGTAGATTTAATATCTGTAATGTGTATAGGATCTTCAATACGAGCACGCAGTTTTACAAACTATATTATAATTATTTTTAAAACAATGGCCACAGATGATGCATCAATTAACATATTGCGTGAGTTCTCGTACACGCATTTTCAGGGTTAACTTATTCATTCAACTCAAATTGAAGAGAAGAATAGGGAGCTGCGTAGTACAATTTCTGGGTTGGCTAGCTACAACTGCGGGTGGACAGAGTGGCACCACAGTCCAATTATTATTTAAGCTAGACAGCGAAATGACAAGCCTTTTCAGTAGGTAACTCGTACACAAGTATTATTATCAAATGAAAACCTCAGACAGAAGCCAAGTCAAAGCCAACACTATTAACCGTGTGCTGCATGCGACAGTATAAAGTAAGCGGGTAGCCGATATTAGAGCAAAACGAACTATAAAGAGAACCACAATGCTTTTCTTATATAAATATATATATAATTGAACTGGAAAGTTGGATGAAATTGGTGCTGACATTTACTTAACTTAACAAGGCCAATACAGAAATAACCATTATAAATTGATACAAATATTAAAGACACAAATACATGTAATTGTATTATTTAAGTAAGAAAAATTCCATGTATTTGTAGGTAAAAGTTTCTTATAATTCAGTACCTAGGTATTTATATTCGTAATAGTTACCGGCAGAAAGTCCTTAACATTATTATTCTATACAAATATTTGTATGCATTAAATATTGTGGTTCGACCTATACATGCAATATGAAGTTTAGCTAAACTTGACGTGCACATATAAACATATAAAAATAGATTAATGTATAACAGTTCCTGTTGAACTGTAACTGGAATCAGAAATGACTGACGATAGTCATCATCATAGTATAGTGTATATACATGTATGTGAGTATATTGACTATCTACTAATCCCTACTCCATCAATTACCGTTTAACACATTGTGAAATCCCATCATCATATCATGTCCATCATATTATCGTTAGATTAACAACTGAACTACCTTTAATGATCCTTCCGAAGGTAAAATGAAACAAAATAAAAGCAATGTTATTGTCAAACTTCATTCTTTGTCTCATATCTGGGGATTAACATTGGCAGTACCTACATACATACCCTCACCAGAAGGTAAGAAAGATTATTATTGAATTAGCATTTACACGTTTTATTTGTATTTCACTTTTACACAGACTTTTAAACATTAATTTAGTACACTTAGCTGACAATAATAATAAACCTACTTTTAATAGTCACTAAGATAATTATATTCAGTTAAAACTTAATTATATGGCGAAACAGTAAAATAAAGATCTGTGTAGTATGTGACGGAAGGACCGGAACACGTAAATATTTTTAATGCATAAATCCCTATAGGTACAAAGAAAAGAAATGACTCAGAGATTTCTTAGGGAAAGTGTCGCTCTATTTGTCTAGATTTCCAGTGAGTCATTACATAATATTTTATGAGAAATATGTTGTGCAGAATAAATTAGGTTAGACTATTAGGGAACAATACTATAGCTGCGTACTAGTGATCCATCATATAGTATATGGCTATATAGTAAAGTAAATTAATACCAGGAAAGAAGGAATGCAATCTTGCTTGTTTTAAACAGTTTCGTTTTATTGCCCTTACTAAAATGAACATTGCACAAGCCGATGTAGAATACTAAACAATAAAGTAATCTGCATCTACATCTTTGTAGTAAAGCAAGGTTATCAGCTCACTCAGCCTAATTTACGAGCATAATTATATTTCCTGTTAATTGTGAAGTGTTGAAAGCCAAAGTGAGATCCTCATTATCTTAAGCTTATGATCCGTTTCTCATAAGCCAACATGGCAATCAATCATATTGTACAGTACACCCGTATATAGTGACTACAATTATCTGTACATACGATTATTAGACTGAAACTGAAGAGCTTTAGTTCACAAATACTTACAGCAAAAGTGACAAGTTTTATTGTGGGGACTTCCTATAAATATTATTCGAAAATATATATTCATAGTATAAGCTATAGTAAAAGCAGTCAAACAATTTTTTATCAAAAGCAAATTGTTGTGTGATTCCATGAATACTATATGTTGTTGGCAGCCATACCACTAAGCATAGGGACTCGTATTACATACGTTTCCGAACTCTAATTCTTTTTGCCTTGCAATCAAAACTACATAATACATAAGAGACTCATAACTATTATTGCTGGATGATATTTGTTATTAATGTCACATAACTTGTAATGTTAACTTCTGTAATGTCAAAGATTTTTCAAATGAAATTAAATGTTTTCTTAAAATAAAGCCAAAGATTACTAGCTTAACTAAGTAATACATTATTAACCGGAGCGTTATGTTAATTTTATTTTAACAAGCACAACACATGACAGAAATACATACCTATACTCCTACGGGTCCCTTTACATATGTGAAACTTTGTGCCTACGACGTATATTCTACATATAGGTATAATTAAAGTCGGACCCAATAAAAAGATAATCCCATGCTAGGTATTAGTAAGCTAAAAATATTGGTGACATCAAAAGCACTAGTAAACACATTAAAACAATTTAGTGCCTACTTACTATTTACTCCTATAGCTAATATACTAAATCAGTGCTCCAATTAAATGGTCAAGTTGTGTACCTATATGTCTCATGTAAATCGGTGATTGCAAATCGGTACGGTAAACAGTACACACACTGCAGCAAATAGATAATAGAGTTTCTGTTAACCATTCACAGTAAATCTACATATTAGCCTGCCTAACCTGCCTGGTCTGGCTGGCCAGGGATATCCTATCTACAAAAAAGGGGAATCGATATTTCCTTGACCTCGGAAAATGCTGATTATATCGTCAGACTAAAGTTGCTCTGATTTGAGCCAACATGATCATTTAGATTTTGGCATTCTATGAGTTAAAGCAAACGTTGCACCTTGTTTTCGCTTTTTTACTTTCTCTCAATTGTATTTCTAGTTCAGTAGTGACGGCTGCAAACGGAAATAACTGACAACAATGGCTGACAAGAAAATCGTGTCCACTAACACCAGTGTAGATACCAAGAGTGAAACTAAGGATGTAAGTTGAATTAAGAACTATACTTATCTATCTATAGCGGTTCATTTTATTATTTACAGCAATTCCATACACTTTTGGTTTGCCAACTTGAGACTCGCTGTTGTTGTTTAGGTATCAATAGAACTCATGTGAGATTTAAATTAATATAATAGGTACAAATACTCATACTTATTTTAAAAATTCTATGAAGACTACGTTTCCCTTTACCTACCTAAACCTATTTATTTATGTGCACTTACAATTACCTAGGTTTATTAGCTAAGTAAAATATTTGCAAATCAGTAATACATGCTGAAATGTATATATATATATTATGTACAAATATACTATGGGTATAAGTACAATAATAATTAACCTACTTATTTTTCATTTCCATTTAAAATAACTAATTCAGTTAAAATTTAATTTTGGTGAAACAGTATTATAAAGCAAAATTGTATTGTGTGTCTGTATCCAATGTTTCCATATGCGTTTCTAGAATACAAAAACTACTAAATATTTATATAAAGTATATTTACAAAGAAATGAGTCAGAGGTTTGTTTCAATTTTATAATTCAAAAGAGTTTACCTATTGTCTATTGTTTCTCTTTAGGCTATAACGTTGCAAATAGTGTACCCAATTTGTTCCCTACATAACCCTAACCTACGTATATTTTTACTTTGTGTGCACAGCAGTTCCACATGAAGTCGATAAATTCCAAAGGCATTCACGACGTGATTGATTAGATTAGTACAACTTTATTAGTCAGTAGAAGGCACCATACTGACATTGTGGCACTTAACGTGTTTAGTTTACTGCAATATATTTATAGCAAGTATAAAATATGCCGTCCCGTGTCGGTGTCCTAGTGTGGACTAGCGTTACATGTAACAAGAACCCAATTTCGCAATTTTTGATACAATAATAACGTTAGCCCATAAATTTTGTCAAATATACATAGATGTGTATATTAATAAAGGCTGCCTAGGATTTTGCCTTAGAAGGGCAAGTGGATAACCTTTAGTTTTATTCCAATAACATGCGTACACACTTTCTGCTGCTACATACATTATACGAGAACACAGTCCACTGTCCACTGTTTACCAATTCTTATGAAAACACAGCTACTATTTGCAACCGTATGTTATGTATGTACTATGTACAGTATTTTTACCAAGTTATAAATATATAGGAATAACGGACCATAAATTCATTAACGTTATTTATACGAAATCAAGGTCATATTTTGCTGTTAGTGAGATCAACTCTTTGTGATAGTTATACCGCATATACTACAAACAGTAAATACATAATACTTCAAGTATACCATAAATTCATAAGCTATAGGTCATATTTTACATATGGTTTGCAATAATGTACACATTTCAAGAAGTACGTGTCACCAGCACAATTTTTCATGGAATGGGTACATTAATACACACATAGATTTCCTTTATCACACTTGCAATTACTTTTTATGGTCAAAGTGTTAATGAAATTATGCTTTTATCCTTCCCGATAGCAAAGGCATATTATGCAGAGCTATATTTTACATTGGTAGTGCATATATTTAGTACAATATAAAAAGTAGTAGTATCTATACATAGCAAATACAAATGTCAATGAGCAATTTTAAATAACTGATTATGTATTTACTTAACGAAGTGTATTTATCACTCTGCCTGGATACTAATGAGTGTAAATTACAATGACGAAATAAACAGGAGAAATATCTACAGAGCTAATTATAGGCATGTGTAATTTGTTCACGAAGTTAATTATTTTTTATTTTTTAATATATAAATACAAGGAGAGAAAAATTATAATATTTATCTACATACCTATATCATATGTACAATGTTTATTCCATGCATGTGCGGATGGATGCATTACATTTACATGTTTACGTCCTCCTAATAACTGTTTAGAGACAATCTTTCATGCAATTCATATTAAATCGTAATAATTATTGACCATATTACCTATTCTTACAATCATTAATTTTATTTTCCATAAGGATGAAATGAATGAATGAATGTTAAATTAATACATTTGTTTGTAAACTCTATTAGGGAGTTACTGTAAAGACAATTACTACAACTACCGTGGAAAAATATGCAGATGGCTCATCCGCAACGAAAACACAAATCCAAACAATTACCGAAGGAGCTAGCATGCAGAAAATTGACCCAACTACTGGAAAACCCACTGGAGAATCAGTAAATATAAGCGAAGCTCAGAAAAAAGCAATAAAGGTAAACTTTCTTATAAAGTTAGCATGTGTATTTACGATAAGATGAAACTTATTTATAATTTTGATACTTTACCAATTAAATTGTTTACATTATAGGCTCCCGTCACAACTGACGATGCTTTCTTGCAAGCTGCTTTGAAGGCTCATAACGATTATCGTAAGAAGCATGGAGCGGAACCATTAAAATTGAGTCCTGATGTAATTTCCCATCATTTTCGGTCTATATTTGTACAATTGTATTGAAGATAACATGAATTATTCACAAACAAATGCGCTTTTCAACAGTTGTGCAAGGTATCGCAAGCTTGGGCAAATAAAATTGCAGCTGATGACCAAATGCAACATTCTGATAATGGTTATGGGGAAAATATCCATTGGAGCAGCGGAATTGTGACAGACGGAAAAGCCCCAGTGGAGCATTGGTATTCAGAAGTGGAAAAGTTTGACTTTAAAAATGGAGACTATCAAAAGGGAACTGGTAATCGAAAACGATTTACTACGAAACAACATGTATTGGCATAAACTTGTTTTGGAAATATTCTTACATGTAATTTTTGCAAAAATTTACAGGACACTTTTCGCAAGTCGTGTGGAAAGGTTCAAAGGAACTGGGAATAGCTAAAGCTGCCGGTAAGGCGGGTGGTACATACGTAGTTGCAAATTACAACCCAGCAGGAAATTACATTGGAAAATACCAGGAAAATGTATCGAAACCAAAATAAAGTCTTAAGAGTAATTTTATACGTACTAATGTACACCGTACTGTGCAAAGATGCTTATATTTACACTTATAGGTACTATATAAATTATTTATTGTTTATTATTGACTTGCTCAGACTAGGTCAATCAATAATTTATTTTTGTTGATAAAGATGTCAACACTTCCATTCTATATCAATCTGTGAAATTACTACTACCTAATAGTATTCTACCTAAACACTAAAAACTACATTTACATTCTAAATTCATGTGATTCATAGCAATCACAATCTGTGACTGCGACTGCATGCAAATTAAAATGCGTTTCTGGTATCATAATCTACATAGCGATAGACATAAACTTACCACTACCAGAAAATTTAATGTGATTTCGTCATTCCTACGAATATGCCTTATTCCTAAAACAATCATTACATAGAATTTTAAATGAGAATGTGTAAAGTAAATTAGTAAAGTGGGTGTGGCTATGAATATGAATGTAAATACAATGCTATACTTCTGCCGGTTCATAATATCATTACAAGATATAGTTGAAAGTGATATAAATTGCAAATGCTACTGATATGATTTACGTAATACCTAGTTATTGATAGAAGTGTGCTCCTATGTACTCTATGCAATATATTAGCAATGCATGTATGCAGCCTTAATGAAGACTGTGACTGTACCACCACAAAATAAGGGGAATAAAATGTATGAAAAAAATTATAACTGTCCACACGTCAGTGCATCTGTATATTATATCACTATGTACAATAGGATTCTACTTTTCATGTTTTATCATTTTGAGAAATATTTCGCATAAGAATCGTATATTGGAGGTTAAAAATGTAATTTCAAGCTCATAGTAAATGTGAATAGTATTTTCATGCATCAGTATCTAATAGCAATAATTTACACAAACAAGCGTTTACACACAAAAACACTAGGAAGGCATTTACCCAGCATTTACCATGTAATAATAATGAAGTAAGTATACACATAATGAACTAACATTTTCTAAGTGTCAAGGAGTAAGGATAGCAAAACGCGATTGGCAGTTCTAGGTATTAAAATGAAATTCATTACCACCAACCCTTTGTGAGGTCTCAAATTATCTTTCTGCATTCGCCTAACTCTAGAGCTTCCAAAATGGCCACAAATATAAACAAAGTGAAAGTAGGCACAGACACACATACGGACACGAAAACTACCGTTGAAAATGTATGCCAATTTAACTTAAAAGAGAAACTATCTACAAAGTTAGCAATTAAGAGCATATTTAAGTAAATGTACTATTTATCTCCTCATATTTTTAGGGTGTGGAAGTAAAAACGACCACTACGAAAACGATAGATAGATATTCAGATGGTTCTACTTCCACAACAACAGAAACACACACCGTACGCCATGAAGAGATTCCAGGAACGGCGAATTTCCTTGGAGGATCAAATAATTCGAAAGTAACTCGAAATATGCCCACAGGCACAGTTCCAATGGCTCAGATTCAGAACCAGCGTCAACAAATGCCAAAATTAGTAACTAATAATGATCAACTGGTATTTCCTGAGAAAATGCATTTATAGTCAACTATATTTTTGTTTTTGCTTATTAAACAAAATGTTTTTAAAGTTAGATACATTAGGGATATGAAACTAAGGCGTTTTATGTGGAGAAAGTAGGAGAAAGCATCCCTAATGTGCAAAAGTTTTAAAAACATTTTGTAGAAGGATACTCTGCTAATTTTCGAATTTTTGTAGCCCGCACTTACAACAGACGAAAAATTCATTCAAGATGCCGTGTTTTGTCATAATAATCATCGGGCTCGACATGGAGTGGCACCATTGGCTTTGAATCCTAATGTATTTTAAATTACGACAAATATACATAAATATAGATCGACATACATTCCGGACTAATGAAATGTGGCTCTGATTGTTAGCTTTGTAGATTGGCGCAACAATGGGCTAATATTATATCACAAAAGGGGACCATGGATCATTCAGGCTACGGATATGGCGAGAATATCTACTGGAATAGTGGGATGGTGACAGAAGGAGCGATACCTGTAGAGTATTGGTATTCGGAAATGAAAGCCTTTAATTGGAATCATAATGACTTCCAGAAAGGGACAGGTAAATAGTAATTTAAGTTATTTTAAGTTTTATAAAAATGGATTCTGCAGATATGCTGCATAAAATCTTTTCCTTAATAATTACTAAAATTTCTTTTATGTAATTTCAGGTCTTTTCACTCAGGTATAGTATTAAGAAATTGTTTTTATACATCAATATGCACATTAAATGGGAAATTTTGGGTTTATAAATTAAAATGTTTTTGATTTTTTAGGTAATTTGGAAAGGCAGTCAGGAAATAGGAATAGCAAAGACGCACAGTGTAAAGGGAACTTTCGTCGTAGCTTTATATAATCCTCCTGGAAATGTCATTGGTGAGTTTCCTATGAACGTTTTGAAACCTGCATTCTAAAAGTGGACTATCAACGAAAATTTTAAAGCTACTGTGAAACTTGATCCAAAATTTTATTGTTTTGTAAGCGTACTCATACCTAAATGTGCTAGTGATATCTTGGAAATGCTTCCACTTTTCAAATTACAGTCAAGAAGCATTTCTACTTTCACAATAATGAAAAGGTTGTCATGCCATGTACTCATTCATTTCTTTTGAATAAACAAAACTTGAAATCATTAGAAAACTCTTTGTGTGTATAAAATTTAATGACTATAAACCATTATTAGTAGATTGCAAAAGGTATTTCATCACACAATAATAATATACGTTTTTAATTTTGGTAAGCAATCAAATTACAGATCGAAGTTCAAATCCCGGAAATGTCAGTATTAAAATATACCCTGGGCTGGACTGGAAATAATGAGTGATCCAGCTACCTATGATGTCTCTGAAGAAATACACCGTAAGAAAGTTCATGTTTATTTCAAAGGCAAAATGAGAGTTGATTTAAATACTGTATTGTTATTTATACCTACTTTCCCCGCTTTCACTTGTACGGCAAGCCTTAATTTTAGTGGTCATTGACTCCGCTGCGCAAAAAATTAACTTTAAAAAAGATTTTTAAGGGGCAGATAGACACAGATGGATGTCCATTATTATGTCCATGTCATTATATGCAAGTTGAGCCACAATATTATCAACTGGAGCTTTCGCCAATGTTCACTGTTACGTTACAGTGGCAATAACAGTGAAAGTTGCTTTCCCTTTTACATAGAAACCTAATTGACAACTTTCACAATTACTTTCACTTTAGTTCCATGCATTTTAATATGTATTTTCGCTTTATGTTGTACCATTTAATATGCTTTCGCCATTGAGATTTCTTTTTCCCGAACTTTTAAGAACGAGTTTAACATGTTGTGATGATTTTTAACAAAATTACAGCTATTGACAATGACAACTGGCCACTAGTGATATTTTCGTTAGCAATTGTCTGGTTAGTTCTCCTTGCCTTACCGTTATTGCTTGTAATTGAAGAAATTCGTGAAACATTTCACAAAAGTAAGTTTAGATCATCTGGAAAAACCACTTTAATACAAAAATTATAGTAAAGAAAGTATTAAAAATTAATGTTGCTTCCCGTTTATCAAGGAAACGGTAAAGTAACCCCTACGGCAAAGTCTGGTCGTGCTTTAAACGAGGAGGAAGCAGCTGAGGAGAATGAAGAAGTAGATTTAGAAGAAGAAGAAAGTAAAGATTTTACATCCGGGGTACCTGGTAAGGAAACGAAACTAGGTAGAAAAATAAATAGGGTAACAATGGCCTCTGACCAGACTCAAACAATAGACGAGGGCACAGGGTCCCTGGAAGATATTGTTGTTCGCGTATCAGACAAAAGTTTTGGTCCGGACTGTCTAATTGATTATAACAAGAAGCCAAAGGATGCACCGCAGGAAAAGATTACTCTTGTCGACGAAGGAATGGAAACGGATTCTTTCGCAACTTTGGGTGGAAGTGCTGCACCCAATAAATTAACTCTTGTCGATAAGCAAATGGGGACAAACTCTATTATAACAGTATATCCGAAACAGGAAGTAATTCCCCAAATTAAAGGACTTGGAGATACTCATAAAGATTTGGGGATTGATGCTGATACCGATACGGATTATTTGAGTCAATATGACGTGATTCTTGTTGAAAATAAAGCTGTCTCGACCCATTCGGAGCCTTTACTATTGTCAACTTCCCCTGATACTGTAAAGGAGCTTTCTGGGAGTCCAATTGATACTAAAAAACCTATTGCGGAAGATAAGCCTTCAGAAAAAGGAAATCTTGTTGATATTGGAGTGCTGACGGATTCTGTTTTAATTATTGAGAAAACGAAGACTGAAATCAAGCCTGAACCAACGACGATAGTACAACCGAGAAAACGAAATTCATCTCTTGTTGAAAATAAACAGAAGGAAAGGGATTCAATAATTTTAGAAAATAGTAAACTGGAGCCAGAGCTAATTGTAAATGCCAAAGAACTTGACGATCATCCCTTGGATAAAGACGAGGAAGTCAATCCTTACACAAAAACGGAGCAGGATAGCGAGTATGATATTATCCTCGTTGAAGATAAAGCTGTTTCGAATCAATCAGATTTTTTTGTAGCTAGTACTGCTACTTCTAAACCTACTTTGGGATCTCCTGCTGCAGGGGTAACAGCTTCCATTCTTGGGGTTTCAAGACCTTTACGAAATGATTGGCCTGATTCAGGTCCACCAGATCCAGTAAGTAGCGATAAAGTAATTGGAATTGACCCGGCGATGGAAACAGACGATATTAAACCAGATAAAAGTATTCTGGTTGACGATAAACCCCAAATTGAAGCCGTTAAACCTGTTTTAGAAGTTAAACCTCGTATTCAAGCTGAACCTATTATAGCTGAGGATCAACCTCTTGCTGATAAAGGAATTGTTGGTGATAAAGCCCTTATTAAAGATAAACTTCTTGTTGGTGATGCAAATGATATTGACGACAAATTCAAAATTGATGCTAAATCGCGATTTGAAGTTGAGCCACTTATGAAACCTATGCCTTTTATGGACAAAAGTATAAGTAAAGTCCTTATTCAAGATAATCCTCAAGCTGTAGACAAACCTGTGGTCCAAGATAAAAACGATCTAGATCCTTTGGATTCCTTAAGATCATGGTATTCTCGCCATTCGGGTGATTTTCCTGTAATAGCATCATCTAGCCCAACTGCTAATAAAAAGTCCTTGCCAAAGGATGAAGGTGTTCTTGTCGACAAAGGAATAGGATCCGATACTACTATCAATGAAAACAAGGATCGAGCTGAAACAATTGTACAACCAAGAGATAATAAAGTTGAAAAAAGGACAGAACCTTCACTTTTAGGAGACAATACACCAGAATCAATACCATATCGACAGGAACTGGAGGATTCTCCATTTGGGAAAGAAATAGAATTTGATGGTGATATTCCCGTGGAGAAGGAGATTACAGAAGATGATGAAATTCCTTCTTATGGGAATGATTCCGAACCCGGGACTTTAGAAAGTGATTATACTGATGAGGATGATGATGCAGAATTTTATGATGATACTAAAGAGAAAGTAATTGCAAATACTTCAGAACCTGTACTAGAATATCCTTGGCAAAGATCTGGAGGGGCGATACCGTATCCGCTTGGTGTTAAAATACCTCTGCTACAGCAATGGCCATCAGGTACCGATATCAGTAGAACAACAGACATCAGCAAACGAAAGGTCTCTTTTAAAGCTAAAGAAAATAAAACTGGTTCGACAAAGCCCGAAATTATCTGGGATGACAATGAAACAGGAATCGACCCTGCTACTTCAGAAACTAACATTCCTAAATCGATATCACAAACAAAGCAATTCGAAGATGATGACGATAAAGACAGAAGACTGGACGATCTAGTCAATAATCCTAATTTACCTAAAGCTGCTTCATTACTATCAGATCCTCCTCTAAAATTAGACTTTTCTGCCATACATTCTGTAGAAATCCATGGAACTACTGATACTAGCTACAAGAGTCCTTCGCCACAGGAACTGGGTGCTGAAACGGAAAACGACGATATTCCAGTAGAACCTAAAGCTGCTACAGTGTTTTCGAATCCTTTACTACGATTAGGCTTTTCCCCCACACACTCCGCGGACTTCCCTGAAACGAATGAAAATAAATATAAAAATTCTTTGCCGAAGGGACGAACATCCGATAATGGTATTCATTACAACGATACTGTGCGAAGGAATTCTCCAGGTTTTGAAGACAACGAAACTGAACAAATCGTATTGCCTTTTGTTAACGAGCGAAAAAGGACGAATTCAGATTCGGAAATAGGAAATAAAATACTGGAATCGATTGCCTATACACTTGAAAGGGATGTTCAAGCAAGGAAAGATGAAGGACTAAATTTCGATCCCGAAATGATTGACGAGGATATTATAGAGCTTGAGCTCATTCCATATGACGAGAAAACTGCCTCAAAGCAATCAAAACAATTAAAATTAGGCTTTTCTCCTATACACACTATGGAACTATCTGGAGGCAGTCAGACTCGTTGTGGTTCGCCAAGAAACAAATCCATTTTAATTGATGACAGATTAGAAATTAAAAGGCCAATCCTTCACCAAATGAACACTTCGAATAAACGTACCTTGAATTTTAACAAAGATCAAGATCAAAAACGGAGAGCTGTGTGGTTGGCAGTAGCTAAGAGAAATTCTCATGTACATTCTGATTCTGATTCTGATTCTGAACACGCAAACGAGTCTTCTCTCGGAAGAACATGTAGCAATAACTCTGCGTCACGAATAATAAATTCATACAACCGTTGCCCACCCCATGATTGTTATGGAATGCATTATGAATATGCTGAAAGGGGGATAAGTCACAGTCAGGAACGACCTGAGAAGCAGCAAAGGAACTTAAAATCGTCAAAATCTTGGGATGAAGATATTGCGATTGGGAGAAGGGGATGTCTTCCGTTTCCTCCAATAAATGCCCTCAGTAATGAACAATACGGATTGCTATCATATGCCAATTTTGCCCAAGCAGAAGTAGCATATCATCCTAGGCCTTCTGATGACGATTTTCCAACGGAAGAAGTGCAAGGTCAGCAAGGTTCCTCGAGTAAACTGTGTCGTAGTAAAAATAAAAAGTAACTTTCGAAATTGTTATAATTCAGTGACAGTGATTTTGTCTATCTTGTAAAAATTGCCATATTTCAGTACAGCTGGGGAAGAATCATTAAATAAACTTGAATTCTAAAGTATACTAATTTTCTAGTGTTTGAAATAATTAGGCATATTGGAATAGGATAGTAGTTGTGTAAAAAATAACAATTTATTTAAGCTCAATACATCTCGTCCGCATCTTTGTGCTTAGATTTATTCTTTTTATGCTTCTTCGTTTTAGGTGGAGAGATTTCCTCATAATTGGACTCTGTATTATATTCTTGGTCATATTCTTCATTATCTTCCCCTCTCTTGCGTTTCTTCGATTTCTTCTTTTTAGTATTCCCATATTCTTCTTCTGTAATATTATTTGCATATTGTTCTGATTCGTCTGGAGTGACAAATGTTTCCTCTTGTGTTCCACCCTCATAGTCGCCATCCTTCTTCCTTTTCTTCTTCTTCCTCTTTTTCGTAGAACTATCCGTAAAATCTTCAGACTTGTAATCTTCACTATAAGAGTAAGAACCGTTGCACATATTATCCTTTCCATTTGCGGTGGTGTACATATTTTTCGAACTCGAGATGTACGACTCGCTAACAGAAACAGATTTACTATGCTTCTTCATTTTGTGTGGCTTCTTCATGTAGTCATCGTTGTCATTATCTATTTTATTGTCGATATCTTTTGCATGACTAAAATCTACCCCATATACAGGGTGATGGTGTTTAAGACCCTTTGGAAGTTGTTTTTTTCCCAGTGATCGAGGTTCTAGTTTAACTAACGGAATCTCTTCAATTGATTGACGGATAATGATACTTCCGGACAATGATGTTGCCACTAAAATTAAAAAAGTATCATTTTGTTTTGTTTGTTCGTTTTAAGAATATTTTGTAAACACGGTAAACTTTTTGCAATAATTCTTCTTTATATATAGATTCCATATAATATTTTATATTAATATTTTGCTTACCAATCCGGCGATTTCCTTCCGCATCTGGAACTATCGTAATTAAACTGTCAGTTTCTGTGTTTGGCAACGAAAGCGCTTCAAAAGTTGATTTAGTTTTCTCTGAAGGGGTCGCAGATTTATTTATAATGCGATCGAGGTCAGCAAAATCCTCATCATCTGATAATGTGTTAAGAATCGAAATATCATCATCCCCAAGAGATAACTTCCTTCCAGAAAATAGCTCGGATGGATCTACCTATAAAAATCAAAATACATACAGGTGCACATTATTTCTATTTCATTATTTAGATTTTTGAGCAAAATTTACAATTTAACTCTTAAAGTTGAATTAAGATACCAATATCCTACAGGTGTATGATACTTTAACTTCATTCATCTTAAGGAGGACTCAATGGTTAGAATATGAATCAGACGGACGCGCGCTTGATTCGCATCTGTTCATATTGAACGT
>JAQFYC010001315.1:0-36166 GCA_034694165.1 Tomocerus mixtus | reverse complement strand
TGCGGTTGCATTTAGTTACTGAATTGTATGTTTCCTCTGATATCTACGTTATTCTGGTGATGTGATGCTGACGTTTTTTATTTCTTCTTTTATAAGAAAAAAGACCTTCAGCATTCAAAAAAATTTTAATGTGAATTGCTTTCCAATGTGTTGCTCACTAGGTACAGCAGAATAAAGTGCATCGATAGGTATGTGCTATACGTAGATAATTACGTAGTTTGTAATAAGTGTTTAACTAAGTATATTATAAATGCATGTTGTATATAATTATGCGCATTATCATTGTAAATTAACTTTATTGCATAATGTGGGGCTCTTCTTGGATACATCTTTACACTTACATCACTTCAGGAACTGGACTTTAGCACCTTGCTGTTATTTTTGCTTACCTAACAGCTCTGGATTTATATACAAACTTAATACTACTAATTGCTGTTTTGTGCATCTTTCATGAGCATAGTATGACTTTGCGAAAAGAATTAAGTAGCATCTCTTTTGGTATTATGAAATTTTGTGAGTTTGAAGTGCGAATCTTTCTTGTAGCGTATATGTTTTATGTAGGTACACTAGAGTTACTTTGGTTATATGCATAGGCTATTCTTGTGATGTGATAATGCAAACCAAATTTAAAAATAAATTTATTTACAAGTATGTATGTAAGTAAGGTAGAGTAGATTTAGGATATAGTATTTACTGTTTCCGTAAGGCTATTTTTCTATCTATTATTCTATTTTCTATACAAATTGGTAGAAAAAAATTATTATTCGTTACTTTCATTCTAAAAAGTTCACTTTTAATAACAGGCGGAAAACAATTTAATTGTCTAGAGGTCTGCTGCAATGTTGACGTTTTACAATTGAAAGGAATTTGAGTGCACATACAGTACAAATGTCGCAGTGCAGTCTGCAGTGTATGTATTTCCGCAAATAGATTTTTCAAATAATATGTAATCAAACGATTTTTGCTCCCCCTGAATATGGGGTTGAGGGGTGTAACTGTCAGTCTGGCCGCCAATACGAAAGATAAAGTACATACCTAAATATAAGTATTAAATTGTGCTTCAGAAAACTTTGGACTTTATTTTTTAAGATAATGATTCATGTTGTTTGATTGACCACGTCATAATTATCCACGTGGGTACACTACACATTATTCATTAATTACTCATACCCAACTAATTTTCAGATGATCAGCAATAGTAACAACAATAATGTTGCGTCAAGCAGAGCAGGAGTTGCTAGCATTCTTAATAACAAATTAAATGTTTCTAGCTAGCCAGTAACAGTATACATCCTCATAGAAAGTGCGCAACAGACATGTATCACAAACATTTGAGTATCTTTAGGCATAGCATAATTATTAAAAATAGAACTGAATATCTACTTCGATAATTAGTAAATATTTGTAGATCACTTATTGTAATCTGTTCATACATGATTAACTGCATAATTATAGTACAGTAAAAAGGCTATGCATCCAAAATTGACACCGTAATTAAAAGTAATGTTATAAGTTATGCAATTAAGTAAGCCCGATTTATGCAACATTTATTAAAATTCAAAAATTGAGTTAACAATGTCATCCTTTGCAGTCAGGGCTTAATTGTCCAAGTCAACTGTATGTACTATCAGCATAAAATGAATTCTGCTTATCGAAGAAGGATTGACAAATAAATGTAGCTACATAACTTATTGTCACGTCACAGCCTCGTCATATCTTAATAACACCGAATGAGTAGATTTATGTGAGCAAAGTGCAGTACAAAAATCCATTATGCTGTAAAGGATGTGATAGGATAATGAAGCACGAGACTCATCAATTTCTTGATTATACAAAGACTCATGCATTTCAGTCATTTGAGTATGAATATGCATGCAGTTATAATTTAAATGTTCAAATTGAGGATTGAGAGTGTCAGACTGCGACTGAGGATTATGCACATTTGTTTTAGTTAGATGATGAAGTAACGTGCACTAATCAGTATCTAGGACATTAATTTTACCCTTAGTGTGGGTTTAAGAAGGAAGTGAATCCAAAGTACACGCGATATAGCGAGAGCTATCAGAAAAATGTTTAGTTCATCCAATATTTATTTTAGTTGTACATTCGATACATGTTTGCTTTCCAGATTTATTTATTTTCTTACTTCCTACCACTTGAGTGAGTTTGTCCGAGGAAAAACTTATGCAGTCTGAAAATAAACAAATGTAATGGCATATGAGTAATAGTAATATCTCTTTCTAGACATATTCAACACAAAAATTCATATAACAGAGCAAACTAGAATGCAATTACCTAAGTAAGAATATTAGCTTATACTATACTTAGCTACATGTACTAAATATATAAGAGACAAGACAAAGTTGAAGTTCTAGAAAGAAATCAGCATTGTATGTGTACCTTCTTGTATTTGCGCACAGCAGACACTCCCTTAGCAGTGAAAGTAGCGGTCATTGTCTCTCCAGAAAATTCCCTAACTGTAACGGATTCCTCTCCTTCAATTTTTTGCTTGTGGGTCAGTTTGTTTCCGTCAGCGGTGATCACAGACTGTTTTATATCAAAATGACTTCAGATTAGGTCGTGATAGAAATACACGCTGTTGCATTTTCATGATTGTTAGTGGGCAAAGATCACTAATGCTATTTATGCATTATTAACAATGAAGTAATTTTTAAATTCAAACCTTTGCCTTTCTCCCGTCAGCAGTTTCTTCATCAAATTCTTCTCCGAGTTTGAATTTGATTTCGGTATTCTTAAAGGTAGACATAGTCTTCATGGTGTATTGTCCACCATTTTCACTGATTTCAATGGTGGGCTTGGCTGCGGCGGCCAAGGTTCTTTTGGCAAGGCCAACTCCTGCAATTCATACGTATTATATATTATTGTACATGATCTGCCTTGAAAATATGATACTGTCTAATCTAGTATCTAGCTTACTACCTATGCATATTTTTAACATTTTTAATTAAATAGATTAATTTAAAGTTAGCTAACCGCAAGCCTTGAGGTATTCATCAAAGTTGTCGCTGGATTGGAGTTCGTAACGTCCGGAAAAACTCATGGTGACAGGAACTTTGGGTTGGGTACAACCAATTGAATCTGAAAGAAAATTAGATATTTTAAATAGAAGAAAGTTTCATCAAATTAATTTGTGCCTGTACGCTCTTCTAATATTTTAGCAACTCCTAAGTAGATAATAATATTCTTTACCTACCCAAGTGAAGGAAAGTGGCAGGAAGCTGACTGCGGATAAAGTAGACCCGAAACTACAACCGCTTTGCTTTTATACTGCATTTACGGATTAAAGAGGTTGGATTAAACAGTAGAGAACTCAAGGTGCAAACTCCAAACTCTCACGGCTTATATGATTATAACACCATTAATTCTCCCTTCAGTGATGCATCATAGCCATCAACACGGCTTTAAGCTTATCTGTTTATATAAAGCTTCACTTACTTAATTACACAAATTAGCATGCGAGATTTTTAAAATTCCATTTTATTGTGTATTGCACACCTAAATAGGTAATATACATAGATAAGCCGTAGTATAGATTGGCTTTAATGTACTTCCTCAGAATATAATACATACTTACCCACAGATAGGATGTATTAAGCACAAAAAGTCTACTAATAAGACATCTATGACTAAGCGTGAACCCAGCAGCAGATATTTATCATTATTACTCTCATTCACCACCGTTATGTCCATTACTAACAATAAGTAACATACGTTAAGATACGCTGGTAAACTTAAGTAATGAAGTTTAATGAATGTTAGTAATCGTTTAATCATACATAATTTTACTCTGTTACAACACTGTATAAGTGAAGCTCTAGTTTGCTGAAAAAGTGATACCCGCAGACTACAGGGTTTGATATGGGATGAGTTCTCAAAGCTTATATCTCCTGTCGTAAGTTTTCAGTTATCTGCTGTCACTGTGCCATGACTTGCATCTAATCTAAGTATCTGTATATTAAACTTTTTAATATGCATAATTTTATCAATGCAGCATTTACACATACTCATAATGAGGACACTAACTAAATTCGCACACCTAACAAACCCACAAAATTGCAGCTTGCAACTGCAACTTAATGCTTCTTCATTTGAATTAGAATATGTGGACGGAAATTGCATTGTTGAAAATATTCATATTATTGGTCTAATTCATATTAGTATATTAGCATTAATATTAAGCTAGGTACTTAAACAACATTGGTTAACTACTGGTAAATATTTTTGGGCTCCTAATTCTAATTTAGTGGAAGGATCAGATCGGATTGCATATGGGCAAATAAATTGTATTATAAGCATTTTGAAATATAATATATGACCGATAATCTGACAAACGTATACTGGAAGCATTTTGTGCAGTAGGTTACTGTACAGACTGCTGCCTTGTCTAGACTGCAATATATCACTCAATTTCCCATGCCACATGTAGCATTAAATGAAGTGCTAAGTACATATTTCAAGTGGGGAGTGCAACAGTCAAAATTATGCATTGTATTGTAATATGAATCCGACCTTCACTCTCTCCTATCCTATCTGCACTCTATCTAAAACAAAATGCTTAAATGCTCACAAGTTTTCATGTAACTACAACTACACTACTGTACTTCGCAAAAAATAAATAATGGTAAAAATGATGTATTGGATATCTTGATTTATTAGACTATCTTGCATATGTACATATATACTCCCTTGCCCTTGCCTATAGACAGAGTGGATTTATGGAAACATATAAATACGTAACTTAGAATCGCATGTATAGTAACTAATTTTGCCTATAATTAATTAATTTTCCTATCCAATAATGCATACTTTGTTCTCATTGTATCTTATCTTCACTTACACTACCCGCCAACCCTTATGAGAAGAAACATCAAAAAAAATGATAGCGACTATCTATAATCAAGATGGATGTTCCTTTTGTGTAATTTGGTCAATGTTTATCCAATATTTAATATTCTACTCAATAGCTACTCGGTAGGGCATAATAATAACTTAGTCTTCTTATCCTTAAATTGACCATCAACAGGTAGGTTAACAAGCTAAAACTGCAACTGTTTTGGATGGAAGATAATCAAACTGTGGTCACAATATAAATTAAATATGACGAGACGAAAACTCTTGTAGCCAACCGAAAGGTTAAATTGGCAAATGCCAATACTACTCCGAGATCTATGAACCACACCGAGAGTACCCTGTATTTATTAATAGAGTGTACATGTGTTTGAAAGGTAGCATTTATGCTACCTTTATAAGAAGAGCATTAATGCAATGTTTAGTTTGATAATCATGTGTATGACTTTGAGGATTAAGATTGCTTAATTAAAACAACAAAGATTATATATAGATCTATCGGATTACTGTTCAATAAATTGTATTATAGCGCAGAGGTATTTAAATAAGGATTATACGGTTCCATGTTACAATTTTTTCAATACAAACAATGGTCTATCTATAAACGGGATATACTATTTTATTTATGAATCTCGTATCTGGTATGATTAGTTAAATCGGCGAATTGTCTGTCTGTAACGTAAAATGTAAAACAAATATTTTACGTAAGTAAACTATTTAGTATGTAGTGAACTGTGTACTGTGTCTATGGCATGTAAGTAGTAAGTATGAAGCATTCATTTATTATTACTTCCAGTTAGTTCCAACAGTTGCAGAGGTATTTAATTAAATTACTGTAATGTTATTTGGTATAGTTATTGTTCACTACCACTTGCTGGTGTTCAATTGTGGTTAGGGAAATCTTTTTTTCTCGTCTCATGTCGGGATTACACTTGATTTTCAGACAAAATGATGTATTCATATGAATGACTTTTTCATTTCATTCTTTTGCGCATTTTTATGAGTAAAATTTAAATTAATTCAAAATTAATTATCCCTAACCTAAGCTTTTAAGCATGTAATTAATAATTATGCTTACAATTACGGATACAGTATACAAATATCGTGGATGGTAAGACCTACATACTACATCTAAACTGATCAGACTTTATAAAACATAACATGTATGAAAAACGCATATAATGTGAAAGTGGGTCAGATTGTTCTAAAAGTGACTTCGAATACTTCGAAAATGAAATGGCTATTTTAGACCAATCTGTTATGCAAGTTAATAAACATTTCATTCTTGAGAAGTCGATAAAAATTCTCTAGTAAACAAGTTAACTTACTGGTGTGTTACTGGTAAATTTTTGCAGTTTTCCTGCAAAAGTTTAAAGGAATCACCAGTAAAACCGTATTACTATTGACATTGGCACATAACTCCATGTTCTTGGTAGTTATTAGTACTCATACGGTGTATATACTGTACTGTTGGCTGATAGTTTTTATTTATCATAAAAAATTTCATAACTTTGGCGATTTGATACATTCTGTCGGGACTGATACAGTAACAAACACTATCTTGGCACTTACAGATACATAATATCTGAGCTTGACTTAAAACAAAATTAATCAGCAGGTGTGCACGGCCCTGTCAGTGTTGCACAATATGCAATTGTAAAGCTTGATTTGATATACAATATATGTAATATGGATATTATGTTCTTTATAGTGCAGTGCATTGAGACCAATGCGCAATGTCGCTAAATGCACTTTATTTTTGAAATATAGTTTCGCATGAACTTACAATAAAAAACATTAGTTTCAAATAATTAAATTTTTTCACAATAGTATTGCAATGTAATTCATCTCTGAATGAATTACATTTGAATGGTATATGTACCAATGCGATTTCGAGTTTAGACAAATAGAAGTTTTATAGCAAATCTATTGAAACTGGTTCCATGAAAGTTTAGTCTGGCAGCAATTGTAGCCTCGATGATTTTAAGTTTTAGCCTCACTCACGTCGCTACTCCTTGCATAGGAAGTTAGCAAGTCAGCTTTGCAACCCTAGATCTGATTGTTAATTTTTAAATGCAAACGGCTAATTGCGATAGATAAATTACTCATAATTATATCATATTTTAAGCGATAGAAAATGAGAATCCATTGGGCTATGAAGTACAGAGGCTGCAATTTTTAGTGTAGGCTGAACTGATCGACTAACATTACATGATGTTATTATGTATTACTTTTCTTCAAATGGCTGAAACAAGTACCTTTAAATCAGCATTAATTAAAAGTGATTAGGCATTTAGCACAATATTAATATGAATACCCATAATGACTGAGAACTTCCTTTAATAAAGCATAACCATTAATTCGACAATTGTGCTGGTTGTGTAAATTGTATAAGCACTCTATTTTCATTTATCCTCGACGAATATTAAGATACGAAATAAAAGTGTTGTAATACTACACTTTAACTGGTATTACTTTGTAGTGTACCATTTTACAGCTCAAAACCTTGCACTGGGTACGTAACTACTTGAGATAATTATATCACCAACTTTTTCCACATGTTTCCTGATTCAGCACAACTGTTGTCTTATTCAAGTGAAAAGAGAATAGCATCACTTTAATAATCGTTTTGATTGTACATATAAGTAGATAGATTGCCGTAATTCTCTTTATTTGAGTAGATTTAAGCCTGACTTAATCCAGTTGCTCGTTTGTTCCTACTTGTTCCACAGGTAAGAGTTAATTTTTTGAATATCCTTTGTGAATTACAAATAAATAGATTTAACTAAATCATACATTTATATTTATAAGGGATACACTCAGGGTCAATAAATAACTATAAGCATACAACTTTTATTCATCTTATGCTAATGAAAAAGATCCAAGGGAGATAAAATGACCTTATCCTCTTTTTAACCTTTAGATTATCAAATAACATTTCTTAGCAAAATGACCATTGAGCAAGAGTTTCAGAAGGCTGTAGAGACCATTCAAAATCTTCCGAAAGATGGTAAGATAAATAATTATAGTGCTGTGTAAGGGTGACACAATCTTAGATACATGTAAAAATATTAAATGTAATACTATATGTACCACATGAATGCACAGTAATCGTTCTCGTCCCAGATTTGCCTACACGTATAGTACTTTTTTGTTGTGCAAAAGTGCTAATTCTTAGTATTTGCATTTTGAATTTTTCTCGAAATTCCTATAAAGATATTTACTAATTTTACTGTTCTTAATTAACAGGCCCCTACAAACCCAGTACTGATGAACAAGTTACCTTGTACGGCTTGTACAAACAGGTTACTGTTGGAAAGTGTAATACTCCTAAACCTGGCATGCTGGATTTTGTCGGAAAGGCCAAATGGGAAGCATGGAACAAATTAGGAGATATGAGCAAAGACGAAGCTATGCGTCTGTATGTGGATGCCTTTAAAAAGATTCAGCAGAAGGCTCAGGGTTAATAAATATTAAACAAGCGACTCAATATTTCATAAATTGTCGACAAATCAAAACAATATCATTTCCAGTTAATGTAGACAGCCAAATCTCAAATAACATGTCGGTATATTAAATCCTCTTTAATGTGAATATTAATTTTTCGCCAGCAGAATAAACACTATTTGTTTACTAATCTTACAACCTGTCTGCTAGTAGATTATATATACATTTTATATCTGTACACACTTCATTATTTCATTTTCTTATTTCTTTATCGTTGGAAGCCATGCATACATAGATAGATGCAAAGAGTATTTCCGCTCTGTAAGCCTGTACTATTTATGTTCATTCTCAAAATATAGTTATATAAGTTATAAATACTGTATATGTCATAGTTTAAATTTTCCAAGTTAGATCCGCTCCAAGTTCCCAAGGCCCACGCCTTAGGAAATGGCAAACTAATCATTTAATACGGAAAATACCCATCTCCTCTCCACTTTCTCCATATGTACAAATATTTAGTGACTAGGTACAACTATATAGTATTGTGCCACAGTTGATATTTTAATATTATTCCTAAGATCTTTGGAACTAGCATGAGTAGAAAATATTAGAAGCATACATGGTAAAAAATGTAATTCGTTTCAAAACTTATAACTTACTACTTTGACTATATTATGTACCTTCCTCAAAATGTTCATACCTTACCTTGTTATATATAAATCAATGACAATTTTACATAATATGGTTAACCAAGCTTGGTCACTTACGAAGTTAATACTATTGGAATTAGATTGAACTCATCTGTCTTAAATGTCAAGCAAGCCAATACCCAAAATTTGTCGCAAATCACATATAAAGCGGTATTTCATATGAAAAGGGTTAAACACGCAAACCATTACGAAACATTCTGTTCCATCTATTGCACCACCAGCTCTCTACTATAAAATTCAGTAGAAGCGTAATACTACTAAGCATAGAGTAGTGTCCCGCAATACTAGAATATGTAACCTAACCGTAGTTCTACATAGAATATACCACTTTCATACTTATATTTCTCAATACTATTCACTATACTACCCATACTACCTGATATTGTACACATGGCATCTTATGTGTATACTTATAACCAGGACACAGGCACACTGCTCTGTTTATAATGCAATGTTTTTCTCTTAACTTACATACATGTAAGTACTCTTTGATTTTACTAGTACATAAACAAGATTTGCGGAAATCGCTAATGTTTACCTCAGCCAACTTTCAAGTAAAAATTGTCCTAGTTTAGCCCTTACATAGAAACCTATTATTTAGTGCAAACCGATTCACAAAAATGTAATTTGTATATTGTTTTATAGACGGAAAATTTTGTAGCTGGAAACCCTAGCATAACTAAGTGTCTATAAGTTTTTCCATAATTTACATTGAACCGACTGAAGTGATTTCAATGACGGAGACAAAACTAATGCACTGTGCGAAAATATATTTATACCGTGGGAATGAGCATTAGACCACGTTACTAGTGGGATGGCTGTTAATTGTAAGTAAATTACCTACTTCCAAAGTTTACAAATACAGTATAAAATATACAAAAACAAATACTTTATTTAAATCATATACTTATTACTAAATCCTCTTAATCCTATGTTTACTTATAAAACAGAACGGTTCACTAAAACTCTCAAATTATTGAGAATTGGTTTATTATTGAGCAATTTTACCTAAACAATTACCTTAACGTAATTGTATATGGTACAAGTTAATGTAGGTATCTCCATGTGGGGCAATATCTGTCTTGAAGCAGTTTGTATCAAGATTTAATTATTTGATCATATCAGAAAATTATTTTAGTCAGCTTTAATTGTCATATTTTAGTAGAAAAACATGTAGGTAAAACTGTATATATAATAGCTATTATATAAGCTAGCTGTTATTAATAGTTACCTACATGCTAATGGGATCATACATTTTGCATAAAATAAGTGGTTAAGGACAGTTAATGTTAGAAAACAATGTTAGCGTAAATAAACGATATAAAGTTTATGTAGATTAATTTTTTGTTGCGACTATAATTACGACCACGACGTAATATAGGTTAGCGTTGTGATAAAATTCACGAATTAATACACCGCACCGACTGTACATAATAGTACATACTCGACACAACTACTTATGTAAGTACTTGACTAAAATATTTCATATGTACTAACTACTACAGATATTGCACTGGCAGCTGTAAGTGGCAGCATATGTATATATACAATATGAAGTGTAATTGTAGTTACATGATACAACCTTCCAAACGCTCAATATTTTATCAATGATTTCATTATTATCTTTGATTATTTCAAATTAAACTTTCCACGATCTATGTGCACAGGACAGTGAGCTTGAGAAGCTTCGAGAATTTTGATTAGCACTCAACCCGATGCTCAAAGTACATTAATTTGGTTTGTAGATATGTAATTACTTTCAAATAAATATGATTTATGGAAAGATTTCTTTGTGTCCGTATATGCATAAAAATCGTTATTTATCTGAACAAAATATGTTGTAGTGGGTAAGGTTACTTTTCGATCTATTTACTTCTCTTCTGCAGTGCATTTATGTATTTAATTAAACATTATACGCAAATGGAGGATACATTGGAATTAGTTGTTTACTCTACCTACTGATATGCTACCATATAAATATATGCTGACATGATAATATGTAAAAATTTGTTTTATGTATTATTTGATACAGAAAGGAGGCAGATGAAGGAAAATGAACAGGAGTGGATTCTAAACATAAGTTCCAGCCTGAGCAGAGGACATAACACAGCACAAGGATAAATTAATATTGAGCACATACAGTGAAATGAAACTGATAATTTTGTCAACTTGAATGTTATCAATCAAAACATATTGGTGGATGAAATGACATGTATAAATATTACAAGACCATTTTCATGAAGACTATACTAAATGATACATATATGTACTTCTGCATAATGTGACCTGCTGAAGAAGTTACGCTTCATGCTTGCAAACGAAACACCCCTTGATGATAGACACCCCAAATAACTAACGATAAGAAAACAACACGCCTCTTTAGTATCCTACTATTGCGAAAGTTGTGTTTATAATAACGTCTAAATTATAAGGCAAAGTTATAGAGGGGAGCAAGACAAAAATGTCTTATAATTTTATTAATATGGTATAGGACTCCATGTTATCATTATTGATACTCCAAGTATATATTCTAAGCCAGTGTCATCGTTATATTTTCAACTCTAATAACTGGAGATATCCATTAAGATTTATTTGGAAAATTAGTCATCCATTTACCGCTTTCTTTGGAATTCGAAAACAAAGGGGTTTCACGGCCCAAATCTCTGAAATGTCTATGGAAGATAAGTTCAATGCTGGAGTAAAAGTCATTCAAAGTCTGCCAAAGGATGGTTAGTACATATATAATTGTTTACATGCATTATTCATGAAAAATTTTAACAGTAATAAACAATCTGCTCTATTTCTTTTAGCAATTTAAACGAACAATTCTTAGAAAAGCAATTTTTAAGTACATAAATACATGTAGTCGTTTACTTTTATTGATTAGGATAGGATTATTGATCCATTCCTTTTGCTTTATGTCTTGATTCCTTTTGATTCTGCATATAAAACAAACCCATACCAATGCAATAGTTTTGTGTACTATATTATATTAAATTGCTATAGAAAATATTTGCCAGCTATTGATTTCTGTGTTAGTACAAGTAAATGATCCAAACATATGAATTAATAATTATGACTCTTATACACAGGTCCATACCAACCTTCCTACTCCACACAGCTGAAATTCTACAGCTTGTTCAAGCAAGCTTCAGAGGGACCATGTAAAAAGGGAAAGCCCGCATTTTGGGGTATGCTTATTAAGAAAAGTGTTTCAATTACTTTTACTGATATGTCGTATATAAAATTGAATGTTTATCCTTAATCCGATTGATGTAATTGAAGATGTGGTCGGGCGAGCGAAATGGGAAGCGTGGAATAAATTGGGTGACATGACCAAGGACGGTGCAATGACTCAATATGTCGAAGAGCTAAAAAAGGTTGTCTTGGGATATGAAAAGGTCGTTTTGTTACTTTGATTCTATCGATATGTGTCTGGGATGGGATATACTTTTGGAATTTGTTGTGATTGTCTTTGTTGGGTCGTCTGTCTGGTATAAAATATATCATTTCGAACACAATATTTTACTAAACTCTTTTACTAGAGTCTGGGATCGCGATCAAATTAACAAAACAGCTTTATATATGAGTAATACTGCTTATTTATACACAAAATTAGTGGAAGTCGTGTGTCGTATTTTAAGGTTATTTTAATGGTGTCGTATGAATTGCTTGTGTCCAGATTGTCGAAACAATGTCCTTTAACGGGGATGTGCAAGATTTTCTGGATTCTATTGGACCATTTTACGAATTCATTAATTTGCAAGGAGATGAGTTGAAGCATATAAAAGACGCTGTCGACGAATATACAAGCAGTAGTAACTCCGGAAGTTCCTCGTCTTCAGCTTCAAATTCAGTTATTGGCTCTCCAATACATTCTTTACCGAATTCTCCCTCACTGGCTTCTCATGTCCCATCTCCAACCAAAGTAGATAGTGAAACCAAAGAAAAAGACAAAAATCACGAGACAGGGACAACTAAAGCTACGGTTCATGCAAATTCTAATGGACACCTTCCAAACAAAGAAGAAAAATATCTTACAAATTCCGATGTACCCACTTCCTTTAAAGATTCAGCTACAAATCAAGATTCCAAAAGTAAAAGCGCTGCATCCACCTCAATTAATCCGCCTCCCGCACCAACTCACACGCATCACAAACCAATTGCTAATGGATATGCCAAAAGTTCCGCCCAAGTACAAGAAAACGAAAAAGATGACGAAGTTCTTGAAATTCGTCAGAACCATGTTGACAATGGAATAGAAAAAGAAGACGCTGTTATTGAATTCACCACAAGTCACCAAAAATTATCTGGAAAGATGTCAGTGGAGACAACTGACTCTGAGAAATATTATAGCGGTGACAGCGAGACAGAATTTGACGAACGCTTCACCTCTTACAATGGTGTTGATGGTGCCGGACACGTTACTACAGGATCCTCAGGATATCAGAGTTATAGTGAAGAGACTCAAAATAGCAAAGGACAGCTTTTGAAAACACATTTGAATGGAAACTATAGAAGGGTAAACGAGCATATTGTCACAAGAAACTACACCGGAAGCGACCACATGACAGCAACTTCTTCGTCATACCTTGATATTGCCAATCGGTCCACGGATAGTGAATTAGTCCTTCATGCCACTGTTGATAGACTCAATCGGGACATGGAACATATAATGGCTAGATTACGAATTTTAGAGGCTGCCTACGCCGCCAATGCCGATGGCAACATCTCAGAGAGAAATACTTTAGGGACGAAGAAAAAACGCCGTGTTTTCGGGGAATTGTCCACTCCAAGTCTTATTCTAATATTCACCTGGCCATTTGCAGCTCATTTCATCATTAAATTAATCACTTGGTGGCTACGAAGGAGGCGACGAGCAAGAGGACTTCTGTCACTTACAAACTAAGTCCATCTAATCGCTACTTTTTATTGACTGGGAGACGAGACGATGCATCGCTAGATTGATTTGCAATATAAATATGCTGTTGGCTATGGCGTGAACGTGCACTGCAGCTAAAATAATTTTATGTAATGCTCAATTTTTATCCTTAATGTTCAAACGAGACCTTTTTATGTTTTAGGGCTATATACTTACTAAGGTCAGGTCACTTACGTACATTGGTGTCCATGTCCATATATACTCCTTTATATTTGCTAGCTACTTCCAAAAATTAAATACAGTAATGTTATGTGTGCTTGTGTTATTCCAAACTCTAATCAAAAGCTACCTGACCACATTTTAGTTTATAATTATCGCAATTTATTTTCGCCTAATTTGATGTACCTAAAAATATTTACTAATATATCACAGCTATTTAAATATCTACAAGATTTTAATTATGTTCCTTATTTCCGTAACTAAAGGTTGATATTAGTTGACACTGGAAATGTTAATTTATCGTAGGATGACTAAATATAGTTTTTGGGTTAACTATTCCTTATGTGATATGAAAAGTAATAATGCTATATAGTGAATAAGTATACCTTAGGACAAAATTATTGATATTATAATTATAATATGTAAAATTATATATTGTCTTGATGATGGAAGGTTATGGAACACATTCTTATAATATACAATAAATAAAATGAAGTCGAAGAAATTTTTTAGAATTATTTAAATAAACTACTTAACATAAAATAGACTTGTGAACGGGCAAGTAACCAAATTGATGAGTAAAGCAAATATATTATCCAAACTGTGAACGTGTCAAGAGTGCCATTCAGTTACCAAAACCTAATTGGAGGCAAATACAGCTTAAATAATTATAAAATACGAATTGAAAATATCTCCAATAATAAAAAAATATCGAATCAACATTTCATAGGAATAGATACGGTACAGCCATTAATTATGTTTGTTATATACTTTAAAAAATTCAAAACGAATTCATAACCTAATTCGGGAGCGTATTAAATTACGGATTGTACGCAGCTTATTTTTTCCCATCTTCCATTTGTTCCATAAATTGAACGTATTCAACAATAGTTTCTTGAAGACTGGTAGGTGTACTAGGATTTGTCATGTCTGTGATTGTGGACCATTTTTCTTTCACGGATTCAATTGAAACACCTTCAGATTTACTTTTCCTTAGCAAGGCACCTCGGGAAGCTACCCATTGATCTGAAAGATAGAATAGAATGTATTTTTGACAAGAGAAGATAAAATAAAACTTCAATCATGATTTTATGATAACATAAAATATTTTACATCTTCTGGCATATCCTGCCGCTGATTCAATGACCATTCCACTGTCCGGACAATCCTCGTGGCACAACCAGGCAACGACAGGTGCAATAAGATCCGGTTTCATCTCCTGGTTTATGTCTGCAATATCAAATTTTTTATTTAGGTACTTAATTTGGAGCCCTTTTTTAACATTGGAGTAGTAAATCTTAAATAATAATATTGATCTTATTATTCACCTGGAGGAATTATATTCTCTGTCATTCTGGATTGAGCCGTGGGGACTATACAATTGGAATGAATATTGAACTTTTGTCCTTCTCTTGCAAGTGTATTAGAAAATCCTATAAGACCACACTTTGCAGTAGCGTAATTAGCCTGACCAAAATTTCCGAATATTCCCGAACCAGAAGATACATTGACTATCCGTCCATATTGCTGTGATCTAAAGGTGTCCCAAGCAGCCTTTGCAGTATTGAAAGCCCCGTCGAGATGCACTTGTTGAATTAATTTCCAGTCCTCCAGGGTCATTTTGTTAAAACTTCTGTCACGGAGGATACCGGCGTTATTGACCAAAATATCAACCCTTCCAAACTTATCCAAAGCAGTTTTCACTATTTTATCTCCTTCGGTTACAGAATCATAATTTGGAACAGCTTTTCCACCTGCACAGATAAATCACATAATAAATAATGCTTTCATATGTAGGTGATAGGTAAACTGCGAATTTTAGTTAAGGGGATTGATTACCAATTATTATAGTTACTTATTAACAATTATTATTAAGTTGTAAGTAGATAATTTAAATTAGCCATATCTATATAAATATAAATATCACCTAAAAATTAAATTAGGACCATAAGCAAAGACTAAGGATATTACTAGAGATATTAGTTAAGTTTAATTATAATAGCATTACCATTAGATTCGATTTCCTTAACAACTTTATCGGCTGCTTCAGAACCATTTCCGCTACCATGTGCACTTCCTCCTAAATCGTTGACAACAACGGAAGCCCCACGTTGCGCAAACAAAAGAGCGTATGCTTTACCAAGTCCATTTCCGGCACCAGTCACAACAGCAACTCTTCCGTCAAATCGAATAAGTCTGCTCATTTTGATTGTCCAAGAAGAAGTCTCGACTGCTGGAATCAATGCAAATTACAAATACTTTATTAGCTAGCATGACAAGCAAAGCTAAACTAATGTAAACACATAACTTGCCGGGGAATATATATTCGTGTGTACATGGTACATGTAATTGCAAAAAGGCATTACAAAACTCGCGTTGGATTGCAACATATTTGGATCGGAATGAGAACAGCCTATTTGTTATGTAAAAGTAAGTAGTTTTAATGGGGCAATCCTAGGCACTGCACATCAGGACCACATACTGCAATGCAAAATACTACCAAATCTCAGAAATACACTATTATGCATAAGTTGTAATATTTTATTAGTTACTGATAGTTAAATATCTTTTGAAAACTTCGAAAACTTAGATCATAGGTAAACCTAAACCTACATCCATATTTCTTTTATATACACGTAAGTTAAATATCAATTAAAATCTAATGCATAATAAATTACTAAATATAGTCTGGTAGAGGCGAAAGATAGCAATTTTCAAGTTTCTGAATAGCCAATAAAGTTGTATGTGTACGAGATTGCATTACACAAGAACTACATCATTTGGAGAGCCCTACTAAAGGTGAAACCATAAAATTTTTGTTGCTCAAATTAAATGATGCTTCATATACGTACTTAGATAATGTACATGATAATATGCAGAGCTGTATCTGTGAAAATGCGTGAAAATGTAACAAAGTTTAGTGAGATTGATAGATACATGTGCCCATATGTCATCAGTATCAAAATAGTATTACAAGATTAGATAAGATTAATAAATTTTATTTCATGTCAACTTAAAATTAACAGTTTATTCAATGGTAAAGTAAAAGCAATACTTATGTTAACAGCCTCCTTCACTTAATTAGTTAAATCAAAATGTAATACTGTTTTAATAGTATAGTACTGACATTTGGTATTTTATATAATGGGTATACGCGGGTATACGTATATGGTAGCACAGACATAATACATAGCATTATCATTAGTTAATGCATAAATATAATAATATGTATTCACTTCATTTAAACAGGTATACATACTTATTATTTTAATGTTAACAATATGTAATCCATAGTCTAGGTAAATTAAATAGCACTTCAATACATTTATGATACAATTTTAGTATTTATGCGAAACCGTATTTACTACAAGCGGCAATTTCCATTTAACATAATGACACCGAAAAGTGCTACTCCCACAGCCAAAAAGGCAATGAGGGACCACAGTAGTCCCCAACACCTTGCAGTTCCGAATAGTTCATCAGCAAACATGACAGCATCTGAAGACCCCTGAGCAGCGTTATCAATTTTTCTACACAAAACATCATGAACGCAATCGTATAAGGCATGAAGTGTACAGACAGTTCCTATGACAAGTAAGCACCATCGAAGGGGATGAACATTCATCTCAACCTTTTCTTCCAGGACCCATACAGCTGCAGGGATCGCGGCCAGGAGAAGAATTAAAAATCGCATTGTCAGTCCAAATGCACATTTCATGCCGCACATCCGTTTATCCTGAACTTTTAGTACCACAGCAGTGACAAGACAGGAGACCATGAACACAACCGCCGCTACTCTTGTAGGAATTCTCGACCAAGTCATGAGGATAAAAAAAGCGCCCCAAACTACGGAGCCGGTGTATCCAGCGGACAGGATGACCCACCTGACCCCACCTCGACTTGTGGTCACTCCACCAAAATGCTCATTCACTTCAATTTTAGTTACTTTGCCACAGGTGAGCCACGTAGCAGAAGCATGACTGAACTCGTGTAGGAACACTGCGACTAACTTTAGCGGAGCAAAAATTGCGGATCTCCATAAAATCCCGGTTACAATTGCAGTCACTCCAATTACAACGAAGGCTTCTATTTGGCTTGTGTTGCAGCAGCAGAGACCATTTTTGTCACTGTTCTCTGCAGATAAATATGAGCCAAAAGGAAATTTAGCAGAATCAAAAACTGAATTTGAACCCATTTTTAAACTTTAAAATCCTGCATTTAAATAGGTATCTACACAATACAATACAAATAGATTACTATTGCTGCCTTTTTGAATTTAGTACAGCAAATGTGTAAGGTATGTAATTAAATTGACTATAGAATACAGAACAGACCAACTCGGCACAGAGAGTAGTTCTAAAGGTACAGAGATTATTCTGACTAAACCAAATAAGATAAGTAACTGCACTGACTGTTGCTCTGCGATATGAAAGTCACGTCAGAATTATAGTTAGCTTACGATTAGTTAACTCAGCTATACTTATTATAAATATATCAGCTCTTCAATATTCAATATACGTATGCCATATGCTTATTACTACAGCATTCTGTCAAGGCTTCGTCCTACAATCAAGAGTTACACTTTCTCTTACCAATTTTTCTTCCTTCAGCTAGACTCATGCATACATACAACAACATTCGTACCTACTCTGCAATATTTATTTACTCTAAAACTGTAACTACCCACTCACTTCGCATAAAACTCGCATAGGTAATATGTCTCTCGCGCTATCATAAAGTTAAAATACTAGTAGCAGTATTGCATGCAATATGCAAATTATTATAGTTTGCAGATTGGTAATTAACGTACTAAAACTTCAGTTGCTATATATACATGTGACATAATATACTAATACTAAAGCTATGTAGATATGTGTATGTAACGTCAACGTCCTTTACATTGCATTGTGTTAATGTCATGTTGTCATGTACTGTAAGTAAAGGTTGTCAATTAATGTTGTCGGTGTACGGCTGAAGTTTTTACGGACTGTGTTTCGCTTTGCTTAGCTGAACGTGCTAGGGAGTATTGTGATTTTACCTGAACATATCGTCGGAGGGTGGAGCAGAAATCTGCCCTTGGGAAAAGGGTACTTACTTATGTATCTGAATAGGTTTTTGCGTACGAGCAGTTTTCTGTTATATTGTAGGTACCCTCCAACAGTGTTCAGCTAAACTCACACTGCTCCCGAACAACACACTCCGTGAAGGTTTCAGTCATACTCTGATAGACTTAATAAACAGCATAACGAAGCACTAAGTATATCTGTAGTATCTGTACATCAAATGTAGATATAAATAAATGCGGAAGTGAGTATAAATAAGACCATGCAGATGCGTTAACTTGAAATGTCCCAGATAGCGTATTTATATAGTTTCGCTAAAACGAGAAAACACACCAAAACCATGGAAAATGCATGTATTTACATAAGTAGGTGGGAATTGGCGATGCAAATAAATGGTGACAAAAATGACTAAGAGAAATATTGCAAAAAGAAGTAGCAGCAGTAATATTGAGGGAACAGGGACCAGCCAAAGTGTTATACACCTTATTACGTTAGGTACTTAACACAGGCGTTGGTTAACCGATGGGGAAAGGACCAAAACATCGGGAATATGTCTTACCCAATATTATGGATCATCTCCAACGTGTTAAGGAAGACCTTTCTTTATGGCACAGCTCGTGGACAGTAATTTTGCAAAGTACAGTGTATTTATGTGAATGAATGTTCTCATATGTTTGCATAGCTAGTAATTTTTTTAAATTCATGTGAATTAAATAACACGAATAAGAAATTATAAAGTACTCCAAAGGGCCTTATTGCTACTAAATATAATATAGTATATGTGTATATATTTATTATTGTCTTAACACTTATTTTAGAATTGTTCATACCTATAGTGTTGCTGAATTATGTTAATAAATGAAGAAGAACCCCCGTTAAGTAATTTGCTGAATGAATATGAAGATTTCTTTACAAATATACAGGAGTCATTTATAAAATAAACATTGGGTAAGATTAAGATTACTACCGTAAAACCGAAAGTAACCACTCAATAATCCCCCACTTTAAGTATATCATCCTATAGCTACTATATTTCACTAATATCACAGTGTATCAACATAATGTACGCTCGGTAGACCCTTGAAACAATAAGTCCCCATGGGAATACTTTCGGTTTTTACGGTATACCAATATCTTAAATTAAGCTTACTCGTACGGAAAAACAGTCATTTCTTGTAACTTTCGTATATGTAAATTACGTACATTAGGCTCACTCGCTTTTGATACCTTGTTAATATTACAGTGTTTATTTGTATTTATGTTATTATTGAAACGATGTTAATCTTCGTGCAGGCAGTCTTCAGTTATTTATTTTGATTGTCATCTTTCATTTGTTTAATGAATTCTAAGTATTCATCAATAGTATCGTGTAAACTTGTAGGAGTATGCGGATTTTTCATATCGATAACTTTACCCCAATTCTCCCTCACAGCTTCTATAGTGACATCCTCAGACTTTCTGGAACGTAGGAAAGCCCCTTGAGACGCTACCCACTGATCTATATTCAATAAAAAAATTTAAATGCTTCAGCTTAACTAAGTTAAGTAACTATAGTTTATTGAATAGTTGGGTTACATCTGCGAGAGAATCCTGCAGCAGTTTCAATGACCATTCCACTATCACTACAATCTTCGTGGCACAGCCAAGCAACAATCGGAGCTATATATTCAGGCGCGAACGGATCTAAGGCCCCTGCATCAATTGGAACAAACAGGGAAAGGAAATTGTACATTAGATACATATCAGTACTTATTACTTGGGAATTAAAGATGCATTAATAATTGTCAATTAAGGAAAAGAAACTTGCCAGATGGAAATGCAATTTCACTCATTCGTGTTTTGGCCATCGGCACAATGCAATTAGAATGAATATTAAATTTTTCTCCCTCTCTTGCTAAGGTGGCCGATAATCCTAGTAAAGCTGCTTTAGCCGCAGCATAGTTCGACTGCCCAAAACTTCCAAAGATTCCAACCGGAGAGGATGTATTGACTATTCTGCCATAATTTTGGGTCTTAAATGAGTTCCAAGCAGCTCGAATGGTTTTAAATGCCCCGTTTAGATGAATTTCATTAACTATGTTCCATTCGTTTTCAGTTATTTTTGACATTGTCTTATCGCGAATTATTCCAGCATTATTTACCAAAATGTCTATGCGTCCGAATGTGTCGAGGGCTGTCTTAATTATTTTATCGCCATCCGTGACAGAATCGTAATTTGCAACTGCTTTCCCTCCTATATCATAATCAATCAGGTTAGTTGATATATTATATCATGAATAAAGAATACATAACCTGTATAATCATTGGGCAAAACCTTTCCTTTCGTCTAGGATTAATTTACAGTTAATTACCTCTAGACTTAATTGTCCCCACAACTTCATTGGCCACCGTACTACTTGGAGTTCCACCACCAAGGTAATCCCCTCCTAAATCGTTAACCACCACTGAAGCTCCTCGTTGAGCTAGAAGATATGCATACGCTTTGCCAAGACCGTTACCTGCCCCAGTAACAACAGCAACTCTTCCGTCGTATCTTAGTAAACGATTCATTCTGTCTTAATCTTCATACGTCTCTGAAGATACTATACAGCTACAAATTGGCAAGTTCACTCACGCAGAAATTAAAATTGATAGATAATTCATAAAGTACAGTTAAATAAGTAAGTTAATGTAAGCCGCTAATCCGTAGTTTCTGTTAGAAAAAATAAATCGGTAAAAAATATTTGGGGATCCATTTATTTTTCACGAGTAAGAAGTCATTATATAGGTTTAGATAGGAAAGGAAGAGTTTAGTTACTAAAATTGTATAACCTTCAGTTGAATTGGTGTTGGGTTGGTGGGTATGTTAACCTTTGCATATACCAAGCCTCTCTTCAGTTAGTCTCCTTTTACACACTATAATATATACGTTATTCATGTACATGCTACATATACTGTATGTAGCATTAACTACAAATATAAGTACTGTAATGTACATATTTTGAATTAATTATTTCACCTAGGTAAATATATTTTTTAGTTAGTTCGAGATGGAAATTTTTTTGATGAGCATTGGTAAATTGGTACATATACTATAAGTAAAGATGCCTACTTATATAAGATAGCCCATAATTTTCCTTACATATTCTATGGAAAATGTAAAGAGTAAAAGGACACATGACTAACCAACCTATAGCAGTTAATCTTTCATAATCAAATTCTCCTACATTATACACTAAATAAGCACATAGTACAACAATGACTAATGAGAATAACATAAATTTTCTTTTCAAAATAAAAAAGATAATTTCTCCGTTTTGTGCGAATCGAAAAACAATCAGAAGAAACATACTACATTTCACATTCAAAAATATGATAACTGTACTTTTGCAACATTGGTATATAACCTTATATGTGATATTTTTTAATGGTCACATAAAAATTTGCATCTTATCTTCTCTCGGTCAAATCAGTAATGTAGAATTACGCATGCAACATATTATTTAAGAACCCGAAAAAGAAATGTTATAATAAAATAATCAATATAAAATTTTATTCCCAAACAGAAGTGCATCATTTTCTACAGATGCTATTTATATAATAGAATTATTTCCAAAATAACTCCGAATGTTGCTACTTAATGCTAAAATGTTAAAATATAAAACAAGATATCTTTGGATTTGTAATATTGTTAAATGGAGCTACATACAAATGCATATATCTGTAATAGTAAGTAGATCGATGTATATATTATATATGTATTATATTAAGTATAATATTATAGCTAGTATATTATGCTGCAGGTAGGTAGATTCCATGCAGAGCACCGGGTATTTTGTTTCTAAACTTGGCTCTAGCAATTTCGTCGAAATTTTTAGCGTCAAGGAATAGAAGGAAGTCTTGTTGATCGGGATCTGCTGACTCGACAGTGGATATGATGACTCCATCGTCTTCATCTGTCTCCTCAAGAGTCCCTGTTTTACGAACGAAAATCGGTTCACAAGGTCCAGGAAATTGAGAATTTGTTCCTGTCCATAGTTTAACTTCTTTGGTAGCAGCATTAATTTTGCATACAGAATGAGCATAGGGTAGATTCTGTTTTGAAAAGACGGTGCCTCCTGAGTACATGAAAGTGTGTTTCTTGCCTTGAAAGTGTTTGTTGATTGAAACGGACTCAATACCTCTCTGACTAAGCTCTTCCGGAACTACAATTATTGTGTTTCCTTTGCGTGTAGCCGTCGCAGTGCAATTCAGCATTTTTTCAACTAAGTTTTCACCTTCTGGTAAATCTTTTATGTTAGTCGTTGTAGGAAGAATATAGCGCTGGATGCAGGAGGGCTCCATAATATCAATTTCATTGTTGCGGAGTTTTCTCAGGTTCGTAGCGTCCGTTGCAAATGGATCACGGCTAGCAGTGATATCAACTACAACCTATAAAGTAAAGTCAACACATAGCTCACATAAAGCAGATCAATTTTACTCCAGACACGATTTACTGTCTCCATTCCTCTGATAAATATCAAATGCTTATTCTTCTCACTCCAGCCTAATGTCCCTCTCCTTCTCTGTGTATACATACTAGCTAGTACTTACTACTTACATTCCAGCAAACTTTACTTTTTTATTTTTCTTACCTGATTTTCTTCTTCGTAGCAGTTGACAATGTGAAGAAAGAAAAATGATTCATGAGACATAATTTCAGTGTTTAAGACGCGACCGGTGGATTTCTCAATGATATAAAATCGATTCTTGTCCTGAGGACACCAGTCAAGCCATTCCTTGCAAGAATATCCTTTTACATGAGCACTTAGAACCCGGGATACACGCACCACATAAGGTTGCTCTACGAAAATTATATATTTCTCGCTAAGCCCGAAACTATGCTGCATAAAATTATAATTTATGCATTAAGTTTTCCAACTCATCTCCAAAAATATTGTAAAAGTTTGCATTTCACGTCCCGTTGATTATATTATGACGCTACGACACTTACGTTGAAGGCAAGAGCCCCTGACCACCGACTTGAGATCGAGCAAATCGTTCGGGATTTCTTCAATCGACTCTCCAAAGTGTCATTATTATCCCCACAGCTAGGAATTTTAGTCACATTGTATTTGAGAGATGGCAATACCGAAAATCCCATATTGTACACATCTCCATTGGAGTCGGTGAGCGGATGGACACCGAACCCATTCTGCCCGAATAATTTCTTGGCATCGTATTTCTCTCCAGTCTCCAAATTGTCAGGGTTAATCTTACGAAAGAAGCACGTCGAAGCAGCAGCAAATAAATCTTTGTCCAATTGAAACAGGGACGCTGAGCAATTGTCACTCAATTCAACTCCAGACTAAAAAGGAACATTTTCGGTCTTAGAATTCTGATTCAGAACGGTACTAGTACTCTTAAAAAGTCCATGTAAACTTACCACTGTTGAAATAAGTTTTGAAAAAATATTTTTTGTCCCTTCGTTAGGGGGTCTTGTTCCGAATTCCGTTATGCATGGTCTACCTGCAGCTACAGCTTTTTGATATGCTTCTGATTGGACATATTTTTTGCTTAATTTTACAGTAGAGTCTGAACCGTTTATCTCAAACTTGGAAATAATGCCGTATCCATCTAACCTACAATATATAGTTTATTGTGATATTTATATACTTTAATTTAGAAAGGGTTATTAATTTACTTAGGTATGCATAGAAATATTTATAGCACAAATAACCAATAGTTCATTGTAAATTCTCCAAAGTCGAAAAGTCCAGGGCCAACCTGAAGAAAACTGCCTGCTAGCCATCCTGGCAGCTTCCCTAGAATTTTTTTCGAATTTGTTATGGCACAGAGTTGTTACTGTGTTGCACATAAGACATAGGATAACATTTAAGATCAATTTCTTTATTACCTTCTACAACAACTTCTTCAGGTTCTTTGGTTTCTTGAGCAGTTTGAAACAAGTAGGATATATTAACGTCAGACTTTTCCATATTTTAATCGAATAAATTGTCCAACTTGATAAAAAAATATTGATTTGCTTGTTCCATTGGTCAATAGACTAAACAAATGTACCTAAATCCTTTTGACAGCTTATGTGCTAGCCTACTGTACTTCTCAATTCAATTTCTACTGCTAACATAAATATTTACCGCTATACGTATGAAACTCTTGAGAGAAAATCACACTGTTGACAGAGCTATAGAGAAATTGTTGGGGCTAAAGGAATTTAGACTTGATTTCTTCAGACAATTAACTTTACGATGTTCTGGTGAGCAAAAGTGAGTACATCATATACAGCTTTTGAGGACGGACCGGCAATCCTGTACTTGCTATATTCACATGAGATAAGCTCTTCCACTACTGTATGTACTATTTGTATGCAGTTAAGTGAAATCTTCGTTATAACCATGCCATGGTGGGTCAGTCAGGTTGGGAAAGATATGTATCTTGATATTATATTTACGATGCAACCATATGTACTTGTATATTCTGTATGTTGTATAAATGAGTAAGTATTTAGTATTTACTTACAGTGCAGTGCAGTGTATCAACAATAAAGCAACACTACACACTACAGTACTGTATGCAGGTGCACCATTTGGGTGCAAGATATTCACTTTAATTATTATAATATGTTTGTAAGTAAGTAGCAGCCAAGTAAGAAGCACATACTAAACTAATGACCTACCTATTATCCTCACTTATAAGTAGATAAACATGTCTGTCTATATTGTTTGCAATAGGTGGGCCAACATGAAATGATTTAAAATGGCAACTTAATTTTTAAACGCATATTATATTTTATTATTTACTTATATATTTAAGTATATAATCAGTTGAGTACTGACCATCTAATCTAAATCAATTGTGATTTTTGTATCATCTCTATTGTGTTAGTTTAAATACACAATTTAATTGTACTAGGTGTGCATTACATGTTTTTATTTAGTGCTGCGCTATTGGCAATTGGCACCTGGAAAATTACATGAAGTGATGTCATACTTGTTTAAAGTTCACTGCAGCAAATAAAAGTTCACAATGTGCACTGTGAATTTATGAATTTATCAGTGATATTAAGATAAGTTGATTGATGACAAAGATATAAGTAGTCACGAGGTAAAGGAATACACAATAAGGAGCAGCTAGAGTTTGTTAACCAAGTTTATATCCAAATGGATTGTGAAACTTTAAATTGAACTGCCTAGTACTCAATTAATTATGTCGTATTAGTTAATGATTGTATTGCATGAAATAATCAATATGTATATTAAAATGCACCTTATGTATAACAGCATAGATGTTACAGTAATATTTTGTTAATGTGTTATAAGTGCAGTTAGTAAATAGCTAATGATTACCACTTACTTCGCCGAATTGTAATGCAAACTGAACTTAGGTTGTAAGAATCTCAGAGCACCCCAAGTGACAGTACATATATTATGTTAGTGAGCAAATTAATTCAGCAAAGTAATCTTGAATCCCCATGGTACATTTAAACAGGTAAATTCTAAGTTGTGCTACCATGTACATACATTTTGCCATCCTATTTCTAATGTTACCACTAATCAACTGCAATATCGGAATGTGAACCTTTTATTTGTGGTGCTTGCTTATATATAGGCATATATGTGGTATATTTGATGATTGATGATAATCCAGAGTCTGACCAGTGACCACCCTATTTGAGTCTGGTCACCAGACATCAACTAGTGTGAGTAGTTTGGTGGAAATTAGAGAACGTGCTATTACACTGCTACAATATTACATAGCTTTTGTAGCCGAACTGTTTTATACCTATAACATGATACTTCTTACATATAAAACATGCAATTACATAACATACATGTTTTGTATGGTAAATCTTCGTGGTTTAAAATTCTAGTTTGACCTTCAAATAAGCAGTAATAAATAAACATATGTAAATAAAAAATCATTATATATAGGATAGTTAATTTTATTTCATCTGCACGCCCCTATAGCTATCAAATATAAACACTATTACTGGTTCAGTAAATAAATCATTTCGCAGGTAACATTTTCCCGATCCTGGCAATCTTTCTTTGTTTAATATTAGTAATTATACTGTAATCTTATATACTATATGTGGTTTTTCATTGAAGATATATAAAATAATAATATATACTGGATGAATGAATGTTTATTTCAAATTTTCAACTAACTCCCTTAGTTGATCCAATTCCGACAACATTACTATGGAAGAAATAATGTCATTAAAATTACTAATAATGTGTCTGTCGTAGACTAAAAGATCGTCAGTCCCGAGGCCAGAAGAAAATGACGGAAATGTACAGGATATATGCAAGGCTTCTCCTACATGTGATGAATCCGCTTGACATAGTTTAATGGTTGTTACACAGGAACTTCGTAGAATCATTTGCATAGGATTCTAAAATATTAAATTTTTACAACTGCATTATACCATATATTGTACTATATTGTAGATGAATTTGAAACTTTGAAAGGTGAGAATTGTAGCATGTATAATTTTAGAATTAAATATATTGCGTATACATATAGAAGGAAAGACAATTTTTAAAAAGCTTGTAAGGAATAAAGTCAATCGATGATGAGGGGAGAAAATGAAAAGTCTCACCCTGCCCAGAGCCATGTAAACAGAGGAGACGACACTTGCTGTTTGAGGATTCAATGTCGTAGAGCTATCAATTAAATTTTTCAGCTTGTGAGCCATGATGAAATCTTGGAGAGAAGACTTGAACGTTTTTCTAATTAACTGTGCGGAGATGACAGTTTTAGTAACAACACATTCCCCCATGCCCTCCACTGTCATCAGATTGCATGGACTGCAACTGGGAGGATCCGAAACACAAGATTTATCTTGTGACGAGCACCGCAAATCACCAGTACAAGACACAATTTTCATGTCGTCAAATATTTGCTTCATTAAGCCCAATACAGCTTGCATCCCTTTTGTCACGTTCCTAATTTCCATAGAATCGTTTTTCCTGTCCTGCTGCAGCGTAAATCTAATAGACAGAAACCGTTCTGCTGCTTTCCCATGAAGTCGACATAAAATCGTCACCCGGCACGAATTTTCATAGGCATTTTTTAATAAATTAAAATTTGTGGGATTATTTAGCCAAAGTAAAGCTTGGCCAGTTTGTTTAGCAGTTTTGAATTGGGCAACTGACACTGTACACATGCTCTCGTGCATTCGCTCACTCTTTACTCCCTCTTCAAACACTAATTTGGTCATTCGATTTAAATTTTCAACCAGAAGCTCATCATGTGTAGCTATAGGAATTTTGAATACTCCTCCGTTGATCTTTAAGGGCCCTATTTGGAAAATAGGGATTTTGACACATGGCCATGGGTCCAATTTATTTTCGGAAGCATTTTCTGCTTTTGTTTGCGAATCTCTTTTAATCTTATCCACATATGTATCTGATGTTGCTGCACTACTTGAAATAATGTTATTATTTTTTATTATTCCAAGAATTGCATCTGTAATATCGTTTCGGGAATTTAATGTATTGATCCACATTTCCAAAGCTGCAACTGTATATAAAATACATACAAAATTATATCCAATAGCTATGTAAATATACTTTGCAAGCTCAAGTATTTGGTTCAATAAATCCTAAGATGTATTACACTTAAAATGTTACCTTGAGGCAGTTCCACAATTACTTAGAAGCAAATGGTTGCCCAATTTTCGATTATTTTCGCTCGAAGAGGATGAAATGGAAGTGATGTTGATATCTCACTCGGCCGTTCTTTTCTTATTACATTTCTCCAGTCGGATGCTAGCGTCATTATTTAAGCACAAATGAATTGCTGCTCTTCTTCGTAAATCATTGTACTAGTGTGGGAACTGGAAATATCAAGCGCTTTTGATTGTTCTCTTTTTCCCTGTAGCGAAAACTTAGTTTACTGAGTTCACTCCTACGCGTTAGTGTTCGAACTCTATATTGTTATTATGTTGAACAATCGAGTCTAGTTTCCTTTACTCCTCGTACTCATCTTAATCGAATAAAAAATGACTATCTAGTAACAAGGAAAACAATAAATACCAGGTAGTCTCTTATACCGTAGACTGCAACGTAAGGAAAACTACCAGTGATAGCTTTATGGTTAGTTTACTTCACGTTATTTCACATTACTTACTTAATTAAATCATATCGTGATTAGTTATGTAATAGTTAATACTGTGAGATCCTCATGTTGGTATTCCCTACATTGTTAATTGTTGCAGGGTTAAGAAATGTGGATAATGAACCTGAAGCTGTATCCAAAATATGCATAAATGTTTTTCTCTCTACATTTCGCAACCATAAAGATAATTCTTAAAATATATATTATGGGTGGTTGGACAACTGTATGATTATGTCATGTCATGTGTACCTACGTCAAGATTATTGTATCGCGATTGACGTTTGCCAGGCTTTATTTTCATAGATGACTTCCTCTAGTTTTTATTATTTATTTAAGCATTGAAACGTATTTTAACAACGAGAGCGCATCTTTCTAAAGAGTTGATATAAAGGACACTATTGCATTGCTATTACAGTAACTAGTCGGATATTTAGATGCTGAGACTACAGTGGAAAATATTTACTACTTACTTATAGGTAATTACTACTAGGTACTGCATATTAGTAGGTACATATTAAATTACTACTAGGTACTAGGTACCCTACAACGATATTCAGGAAATGTATCTGTAACGACATATTTAATACTTACATTATTGTAAAATGGATCGTGGCATTGTATTTTTGTACTCTCGTGATTGTCATTTATTACTCTAAATCGAATTCCGCAAAATTTTTGAGAAGTAAAAGAAGTAAAGGAACATACTACGTATAAGACAAAGGGATAGGTAGGCTACTATGTATGCTCATATAAAAGGGCAAGCTAAAAATAAATTATAGTGGCAAATCATGGCTTAAGCGCATTTACAAGTAGTTGCTCATGTCAATCGTATGAGTATGTGGTATTCGCCGAACTCAATTTTAATAAAAAGTAAAATCGGGTGCCCCAATATGAATGTTGGTACTTGCAGTAATAAGTAATACACTCCAATTTGCAGTATGATTTCTTAAGATTGCAGTGCAGCAATTTTTTCGTGAGTTTACCTTTAGGATATTATTTTTTGTGAATATCAAACGATATAAGAATTTATCATGATTAATTACCTAAGCAAATGATAGCCATCTTAAGTTGTAAATACATTTGCGTACCAGCGTATCCAGTGTCTTATAACTTATTTAGAGAAGTTTGTTTCATGAGCCTAAAGGATACATAATATTTATCATTGAGACTCGCTGTTTATCATTCGGCTTATCTTACATAGAATTGCATTACATATAAATATACAAACCAACATCGCTGATTCTTCTTGATGTATGACGTAACATAATAATAATAACATAATAATAAGAATAGAGCAAAGATGTAATGGAATTTCTATGAAGTGGAGCCAAACAATGCAATGTATGAATATTGGCGTCACAGTGTATACACGGAAAACAACACTGAATCGAAGATTAAAAAAGTGTAAACCGGTTACCTTGTGAGAGAGAACTTAGATGTATTAGGTATGCATCGTAGCGGACTAATGAGTGTCTTATACTTTTAGGCTAAGATAACTTATTACTACAGATATTAGTACTCAGGAGTGAGATTCGCAAATCCAAGAACCATTATTATATTATACATATAAATACAAATAGAAGACACCCTCCCAACACATGCCTTATGAATAACCTGTCCATCCCCAATTGATTTTTGATTATGGTATAGAATCTCCAATCCAGCCAACTGCAATACAGGTTTTTCTCTAAACAGCTCAAGTTTTTGCGTGCATTTCTTGGAAGCTACGGCGAAAATGAATATTTTACGCTTTCCATATCCACTTAAACGACTCAGATGGATGCCCAAGAATACAATTTTGCGTACTATAGTAGTACATAAAACCATATGGATTTTTGACTCTATGTTCCATTCCTTCACAGATCCCACACCGTACCTTTTAAAACTTGATCAGTAGAGTAGCGTTTTTCAAAAATTTTGTTTTAGTTTTGAAAATGAGTGCTCCTGACATTAAAATACAACTTGGGAGTCCACTATGGATTCCGAAAAAAAGGACAACTGTACTCGCTGCAATAGTTGGTAAGCAGATATATGTAATTTCAATAATACGGATATTAATCGCCGGTTCTCAATTTCATTCTGTATGTAATATAAAATGGTATCTAGAATGCATATTGCACCGTGACATACTGTACACAACACAGTTACCTAGTATATTTACTATGCACCTCTCTCTCTCTGGAGTTATTGTTATAGATAATAGATACATATAAATGAATTACTAATCTTCTTGTTTTATGTTTACAGCTACGATTAGTTCCTTCTGTTTAGGAACTGTATTGGCATGGTCAGGCCCAGCTTTATTTGAGATAAAAACTGAAAAGGTTTTCGGAGAACTCAGCATCGCGCAAACAAGCGGCATTGCCTCCCTCGCAATTGTAAGTTGTTTTTAAGCCAAGAATCCATATTATCACTATTATTGTGAACAATAATAAAAGAATTATTTGTTAATTTCATAGTTAGGAGCATTGCTGTCAGCTCCTTTTACCGGATATTCCATGGGTGCGATAGGTCGAAAACCCACAATGCTGATTATAGCAATTCCATTCGCAATTGGATGGGCAATGATAGCTTGGGCAGTTAACTTACCAATGTTATACATTGGAAGATTTATTACCGGTATGTTATGTACAGATATTACATTACACGCATACAATTATGTATACATACAAATACGAGACATAAAATTGTTTACCACAAAGAAACTATAAATCCACATTGTATGTTTAAATATGAAATGCTCAGTTTTGTTTGAATACGCATTATACTCGTGTTTACAATAGGATTTTGTGGAGGAGCGTCTGCTGTAGTTGTCCCAGCTTACGTTAGCGAGATCACTGAAGACAAAATCCGTGGAACTTTGGCAACAGTAATGATCTTAATGCTTGTCACTGGAGTGGAATTCACGTAAGTACATACTACATACCAACACATAATATAAGTTAAATAATGTACATATACGGAACAAAGAATATTGATTTGATATGCCCATAAAAATTGCAAACACATCAAGTCTTTAGCTTTCCGTTTACATTGCTTAGAACTATAAGCCATTGATATCATGTATGTACAATATAGTAACAGGATTCTCTTTGTCAAAATAATTTAATTAAGGTTGGTATAAGTATATAGTTAACATAAAGATATGTATTACTTATGTCAAATATTATTTGCAGATATGTACTCGGATATTATCTATCTTACTTTTGGCTCTCGGTCGTCTGTGGCTGTATCCCAATAGCATTTTTCATCAGCATGCTTTTCATGCCTGAATCCCCTCGCTACCTTCTAACGCAAGGGAAGTCTCAAAAGGCTGGACAGGCTTTGGAATGGCTCAGAAGAGCATCAAAGAAACAATACATTGAACCAGAGCTCTCACAAGTAAGTACCTTTATATACCTATCTTACTTTTTAAAGCAGAAGTAAACTCATCATTTTTCTATCAATACGTAACCGATACCGAACCGAGTGTGATGATAATATATAATACAAACTAAATATTTCTGACTAGATCGAACATTCAATTGAAGACTCCAATGGCAAGTCCCAAAAATGGAAAGATTTGTTAACGTCAAATGTAATGAAACCCGCGGGTATTTGCACAGCTTTGTTTGTTTTCCAACAACTTTCGGGTGTTAACGGTGTTTCCTTCTTTGTCGTTGACGTATTTGAATCAGCGGGAACAAAAACGAATTCCAATGTTGCTTCGATAATTGTTGGAGCTTGCCAACTAGTCACGGTTCTTTTTGCCCCCATCATTTTAGTCGAAAAAGTTGGACGAAAAGTCCTTCTGGTTGCGTCGGAGATTATAATGACTGGAAGTTGCCTTGCACTCGGGGCTTACCATCTCATGAAAGAACAAAATGGGGATATCGCTCCTGAACATCTCAGTTGGCTCCCACTTACTGCTCTCATTGCCTTCTTCATCGGGTAACTATGCTTTTTTAAACAAAATAATCTTCCTCTGTGAATCATAATAATATCACAAACCTTTACTGAAATAAAAATTTAATTTGCGTTCTCTTTTTGCATAGATATAACGTTGGACTCGGGCCTTTACCTTGGCTGGTAATGAGTGAACTGTTGCCTAATCATGTGAAAGGTATGCTTTACCCTCTAGCTTTTCTAAAATAATTTTTATAAACATTATTCACTAATTATATATCATTAAAATCATTAATACTAATAATATGCAGTAATGAATAAATGATTTATTTTGCTTTAGGTCTGGCTTCCTCAACCATTACATCTATTTATTGGATTTTGTCCTTTATCACTGCTCAAATGTTCCAAGAAGTTGCAAATTCAATTGGCTGGTCTGGACTATGGTGGTGTTCCGCAGGAGTCTGCTTACTTGGAACAGTTTTCATAATTGCATTTGTTCCTGAAACTAAAGGAAAATCTTCTGCAGAGGTTCAGAAACTATTCTTAACCAAGAGACAATCGTTGAAACTTTGTGCCATTCCAGAAAATAAGGGTGTCGGTGTAGACAATGCAGTGTTTACACTTTAATTGTTTACAATACTTAAAAAATTGCCTTACATTATCAGCAATTACAGATATATATAAATTGATGTCATAATTTTAAACTAGTGCTCAGCATAAAGCACACTTGTATTATTGTTAATAGTGTGAAATGTTTTTACTTTATTATGTACTCATTGTACTGTGCAACACTATTCATGCATAGTGTGTACTGCCAACTTACTAGTCCACTTCAATAAATAAATGTTAGCCTATTCGAAGCTGTATTGATATATTTACCGCATTTAAAATCATCTATGTGGATTATAGTAACAGAAATTGTAACGGTATTTTACATAAACACTTTTGTACAGTTTTCTGAAAAAGAAAGATCTTATAAAGGTCAAATTTTCATACACGAATGACCCAGTTTAAGATAAATGACAGAACTTGTGTCTATACAAACATTGAACTAGGTAAGCTACTTAAGGTATTGGTATTGTGAGGATGTGATTTTAGCTAAGCTCAGGCTTTGGGAATTACCATTATATTTACTCCAATGTATAAGTATTAAGTACCTGTACTGTACACATAATATCTATTTATATCAGTATATCAACCGGAGGTTATCTAGAGCCTACATGCCTATATTTGATGACCCAAACAGACTGATATCCTAAAAGGTTCATCTTCATTCCATAAAAAGGTAGACTTAAAAAAACAAAATATTTGAGACGAAGGGAAAAGAAGGGAAGCGTTTGTGCCACCCTTATTGGTTGTCTCCAAGTGAAACATTCTATTTATAACTGGCTGACCTATCCTTGACACTTTGTCCCTTTTAATAGAATCTGAAGATAAGCAGGTAAGCAGAAATAAAAACATGCCTTAGGAAAGGTTAGGGACAAAGTCTATCTGCGTCGCTTAAAGTTGCGTGTGGTATTTTAAGGAATCTAGGATTCTTTCTAACCGGGTGACAGATTCAATAGGGAAAAGGTGTGATAGCAACTTACGCACCTACTACCTCCTGTACCTGTGCCTACCTTCTGCTATGACACGTTTAGTGGATGTTAATATATGAGTATCTTTTTAGGAAGAGAGTGGGTCACTGAAATCTCTTAAACTATAAATAATCTGGGCACCTCATAATATGTGGTAATGATAGAACGCGGTTACGTAAGAAAGTGCATTTCAGTCCTTCTCTAGAAAGCGAAGAGATCGGAGATCCAATTTTAATATAGAATTAGTTTTGTGTGTTCAGTGAGTTTAAAAATGCAGTACTCTTTGTTATTGTGGATTTTAATCTGCATCAGTGGAGGAACAAGTCTCTCTCTACCCGAAGACGTTAACAGTGCTAAAGCTAAGTGTAATGCAACATTCTGTAATATTTTTCGATCTTTAAGTAAGCATTTAAATATGATTTGGGGATCCCATTTGTGTCTTTAGGTTCCTATACGCCTGTCGTTTTCACTAACTAATAAAGAAAGTACCTAATCAGTAGCCCTAAAAAGATAATATATTTTCTATAAATACATAATACATTTGGTTAGCCCCTGTATCTTAACCTAACATCCCATATACTTAGCATATTATGTGCAACTTATAGGAATAAATGAAAGATAACATGATGGTATTTTAATGAAATTAATTTTAAATAGTTTTCAATCTGTTTGCGAGAGTACGTGTGAAGAATGAGCTTTGTATTGGGGATAACGGTCGAGCTGGAGTTTGTCTTCTATCATCAGAATGTAAAGGCGTCCGTGGGTACGATCAAACATATAATTTTGTATATGCATAACCGTTAATGTATGTATAGTAAGTATTTGTAGATGTAGTCCCTCGAAATTAATGAAGTAATATTTATTTTGTCTTAAGGTACGACCATGGAGAGTGTCCACTGAAAAATGGAGTTTGCTGTGAAAGTAAGCAAAGCAAAACTTTTTTATGCGTTATGCTAGCATTTGTACAGGATGGCATAATTTGTATAGGGACCAATTGGCTCAATATTACACCTATTTTTAATGCCTATAACAGTGTATTAAGCAATTGCATAATTTGTAATGCCTAATGAATCTACTGTTAAATATAAGTAATTTTATTACTACATATTTGGAATGTTTTAAAATAAACCATGAAAAACAGTGCTTTTAACTGAAATGTATTTTGTTGGCAAAAGATACCTATAAGTAAAAAGTTTCATAGTTCAGGGTAGAGTAGTAATTGAAGGCATACATAGACTGTAGAGACTGTAGTAAGATGCAAGCTGAGCAGAATGACAAACAAAAGCAAAAGGGATGGTTGATGTCCAACGAGGAACAAACAAGGCAGAGTAGGTTGTTAGAGGGAACAAACATTTCAAGATTTTCTAAGGAAAATTGAGAGTTGTGTATACAACTACTTTAAGATGTCTTGTA